>JAQBSW010006985.1:0-44334 GCA_029291075.1 Eudiplozoon nipponicum
CAATCGATATACTAGAGTGATCTTTGTGGTTTTTTTAATTTTATTTTTAACATTGATTTTATCAATGCATTACTGTCGATAACAAGTCCTGGTTACCTGGTCACACGAAAGATTAGTTAGATCCATGATATTGCCATAATTCTGTGATTTACATATCAAATTTCAAAATATTTCACACAGAAATTCATACTCAGTTTTATCCACTAGTAATATGAGCTTAAATTTCTCTTCATATTTACTGTTGTTTGTGAGGAGTTTGTATCCTAGTCTAGGGTTACTCTTCAGTTTACCCAAAATCTTACCAAAAATGCTTAGATCGTGTATATTTAGAAGTTGAAGCGTTGAACTCGCACAGTTATGATGCTGTAAATTACTTCAAAGAATTGGATCATAAACAAATTATTTTACAATGGAACCTTTTGAGTAGCAAAACACAGAAACCTAATTTTGAAAATGCACACGTGCAATGTTCCAGAATCAACTGGAATCTTTTTAGAGAATTAAGCTTATCAATTGATTATGAATGTTTTTTTATCATGAACAATGACGAATTTGTTTCTTCTGTTTCATTGTTATTATCTGATATATTTAGGGCATCTACATTTACGGATGTTATACCAAAGCGAATCAATAGGAAGTTATGTAAGCTAAGAATCAAACGAGATAATATAATGAAATGTAGTCTTATCAATAGTATTAAAAAAATGAGGTTAGATATGATCGATAAAGAAATTAATTCATCACTGCTGATAATCCGTCAAAGATCAGAGAGAATTATTTTGGCCAAACTGAAGAGTAATCCTAGACTAGGATACAAACTCCTCACAGACTACGGTAAATATAAGGAAAAATTAAACCTTATATTACCTGTGGGTAAAACTGATTATGAATTTCTCTGTGAATTGGATGAAGTATTTGGCAACTTGTTATGTAATCCGCAGAAGGAAAGCAATTTTATTGATCTACCGGATCCTTCGGGAAACCAGGATCTAGGACTTGTTATTGACAGTGATGCATTGATAGAATTAATGTTAAAAATAAAATTAAAAAAAACAAAAAGATCACCTTGGTATATCGATTGATAACCTACTTCAATTACCTTTAAATTTTATGAATGCGCTCTGCAATTTTATAAATAGAATTTTGAAGAATGGGATATTACCAATCGATATACTAACAATAGTAGCTAAACCTTTGCCTAAAGTAAGTAAGCCAACGTGTGCCAGTGATTACAGATTAATCTCTATCATCCCTTCGTTTTTGAAGATACTAGAACGATTGATACTTGATCATTTAGAACGTGTACTGCCGGCTGATTTTGATATATGCCAACATGGCTTTACGAAAGACAGGTCAACAACTACTAATATGCTCTCTATGTGGAAACATGTAATTACATTATATGAGAAAAAGTTAGATGCATTAATTGTATTCATAGATATCTCAAAAGCTTTTGACTCTATATCTTTTGATGCTATTTTGAATGCGATTAATTTATTGAATATTGATCCGAATATTTTTAGATTACTTAGATACTATTTATATAATCGAAGAATGAGTATTCAAGTAAACGATTTGATATCTAAATCGAGAAAAGGTAACAAGTGGAGTTCCACAGGGATCAAGTTTGGGGCCAATTTTATTTAAAATTGTATTTGCACATTTGGAAACTAAGATCCCTAACGGTCGAGTTTGCAAATTTGCTGATGATTTGAAAATAATCTTTCCAATTGATCCAAATAATGTCGAATTCTCCAAAAATAATGTGACACTAGATTTGTATGATTTAAGTAGATATTTGTTAACACTAGGGCTGAGAATAAACAGTAAAAAGACGAGAGTTTTAAACATAGGTAACAGAACAGATTTTAATTATGTTTATTTTCATGATGCTGAGATTAATGATGTTTATGAGATTAAACTTATGCAAGAAATTAAGGATTTAGGCATAACTATTCATTGTACGGCTTCTGCAGAGAGATATATTGAAAGGATAGTAGGCAGTACCAAGAACAGATTGGCATTAATAAATAGAAATATTATATCGCATGAAATAAAATTTAAAATGTTTATAATATGGATTAGACCGATACTAGAATATGCTGCCGCTACTTGGAATCCCTTAACAAAGGGTTTGTCTAATAAGATAGAAGCTGTACAAAGAAAAGTTGTGAAACAAATTAGTCCTATCTCCTGCACTATATACGCCACTAGATTACAGTTTGTATCACTGCATCCTTTATGGTTTCGGAGAATGTGCTATTGCATAAAAGTTTTCCATTTTAACCAGTGGTCTGGTGCCTATATGAATCCCATAAGAAAGAGTCATGAAATTGGAACTAGATCTGGTCATTTTGCAATATCTCCACCATTGGTGGGGAATGTTGCGGGCAAGCTATTCTCTTTTTCAAAAATTTACAAAATTTACAATCAATTGCCAAAGGGGCTTAGAGAAACGCCTCCAACTAAAATGTCTTTTAAATTTTTATCTACCGAACTAGAAAAAGTGTTTAATCCTGCTGATATTTTTAATTTTGATTATGATAATACTTTCTCATGGTTAAATAAAAGACAGGATTAATTGTTTTTCAGCAACATAATTTCTCGAGATTCTATCTTCAAATTTTGTATTATTAAAACTGAAATTTTATGCATTATATCATCTTGTTAATCAACAATGCACACAATCAATTATTAGTCATGGTTCCCTTTTTTTTTACAAATGTTATACTCGAATTATAACTTAAATTTTTTTGTAATTTTGATGAAGAATCTATCACTGTTTACAGCTGATCTTTCTGATGCTGATAAATTGTACAGTACAACTAATTGCACATATATATGTGATGTGATATATTTTTATATTGTACATTTTCTAATTTTATTATTTGATGGAACATGTGTGGTTTGAATCCAAATAAAGATATTCAATTCTATTCTATTCTAAAATGATTCATTCTGACCTTTGACGGATTATCAACAGTGATGAATTAATTTCGTTGTCAATTAAATCTAACCTATTTTTTTAATACTATTGATAAGACTATCCCTCATTATATTATCCCGTTTAATTCTTAGTTTACATAATTTCCTATCGATTTGCTTCGGTATAATATCCGTAAACATAGACGCTTAAAATACATCAGATAATAAGGTAGAAACAGAAGAAACAAATTCATCTGTCTTCATAATGTAAAAATTTAATAATCAATCATTATGCTTAAATCTCTGAAAAAGATTCCAGTTTATTCTGAAACATTGCATGTATGCATTCTCAAAATTAATTTTCGGTGTTTTGCTACTCATTTTGTTCCATTGTAAAATAATTTGTTTATGATCCAGTTCCTTAAAATAGTTTACAACATTGTAACTGTGTGAGTTCACCGCTTCAACTTCTAAATACATGAACCTCTAGTTGACTCATTAATAATCTGCTTGAGATCATGATTATAAAAAATATTTTTTATTTCACAGTCATGAAAATTATTAAAATCGCCTAACACAACATTATAACCATGGCAGACCAAAATATATTGAAAAGAAATGATAAATATTTGATAATCATATTAACTAGCATACGGTGGTCTGTAAACTGCGGTTAAGATCAGATTATCAATTTGTTCAGATACAAAATCAATGAAGTATTATATTCACTAGTATGCAACACTTTTGCATTTAATACAGATTTACAATAAATAAGTACTCATCTACCTCTTTTGTCCAGTGATCTGACTTTTCTAAATAGAACACAATAAGGATTTTCAAATTCGTGATTTTCAACGTCCTTGTTGAGTCAAGTTTCAGATAAAATTTTAAAATCAAAATCGTAACTTATTACAAAAGAAATGGTCTTTTAATCACCAGAAGTTTTTTTTATTCATGTAAAGTCTATCTCTGTCGTTCGGAAGAATTTCCGAATAAATGGCAATCTTCCCAGTTGACAAGAAAGACAACAGAATACAGGTGCAATCGAGCAATAGGATCGGGAAACGTATGGCGTAGAAAGTAGAAGATTCTGCTTTCTGCGTATCAACGGCATCAACAACACCACAAGAAAGCAATTACTTTCAATCTAACATTCCTATTGAATCTTTTATTCCACGCCGAATATGCCACATAGACAGCAAAACTGACATTGTCAGTTGCAATAACCAGCCTACTTGTTTGCATGACCCGGCAAAACAGCCCATCGAACATTTGCATCATCTTGATTTCAGAACTGGCGAAGAATTCATTGTAGGCACAGGTGCAGCAGTCTCATATCTCAAGGGTGATTCAATAGCCGAGATGTCGCTAGGCCTTTTACTCGCAACAGCCCATACCTACTTATGGCTGCCGGTATCGCGCGCTCAACATAGGTTTACGACGTGAAATTACTCACAACTTCATCGTCGTCAAGGTCGCACATCCTGGTAGCGCCAGAAGTTATTGAAAAGTCTGTGGTAATTATTCTATTTGGCCTTTTCGAATATCTTTACATGCCTTTTAGACTTAAGTGTGCTACACAGACATTTCAAATATTCATGGACAACATACTTTACGACGATGTCGTTTACTGTATGTCATATCTCGATGACATAATGGTATTCAGTCCAGACTTAGAATCTCATGCCAAGCATTTACGAAATGTTCTCTCACACTTATCCAACAACGGACTCAAGATCAACTGTGACAAGACACAGATTGCAACTACATCCACGGAGACCCTAGGGAATCGTATCACGCCACAAGGTGTTCAACCTTTGCCGTCAAAGACGAATTCAATCAGAAATATCACCAGATTTTCAACGACCGTTTCTACTCACGAAAAATGCTTCTGAATTCGGTAATGGAACCACTTTGGAACAAGAAATCGACAGAGTTCGGAAGTCTATCAGTTTCTACTCGCGTACTCTCCAACAAGTAGAAACAAGTTACGACACTTTCGATCGAGAACTCATGGCCATCCACGACGTAGTGCACCATTTTATAAAAATCATTGGCAGTATCAGATTTCTTGTTTACACAGATAATGCACTATTAGTTAGAAACGCAAATCCAACTATCACCAAGTACCCTGCACGAGTGATAAGACAGCTTTTACGTCTAAGCGCATGGCAATTCGACATCTTTCATGTCAAAGGCGTACAAAACTTCATTGCAATCGCCCTTTTCATCGCCGTCGCCATTCACTGTCAACTCCGTGATACTCAATGACCCTGCACTAGCGCCATTCCTCCTGCAAACTGAACAATGCGGTGACGCTCATATTCAAAGATCAGTAGCCTATCACTACACCAAGTTCTTATGCCGTCTTTGGGAAGGATTACCTATTCTTTACTTCACGCGTACCCAGCCCAACAAGCCAGTTCTGCCGACCAGCCTTCAGAGAAACGTTTTCGATTCAATTCACTCAATTTCTCACACAGGAAGAAAGGCGATTGTCCGACTACTTACGGATAGTTTCTGGGATCATAGACTCAGACAGAATGTTAAACAAAGGGTCTCTGTGTGTGCGATTTTCCAGAAAACAAGATCACACGACACACTCGTTCTAAATTGCAAAATTTCCGAACTACTTCTCGCCTAGCCATCGTTCACATCGACATAGTTCATCTGACAAAGTTTCCATGTCCTATCTACTTTCTTGATAGATTTACACGATTGCCTGCGGCATTACCTCTTGGCATCATTTCCGCAGACGAACTATCTAACGGTTTTATCTCCGCATGGATATCTCGGTATAGTGTTCCCAAAGAGGTCTTCACTGGCAGAGGAACTTGCTTCTCATCGGATTGTTTCAAAACCACCTTGCGGTACATGGGATGCACCTTACGTCAGACGACTGCCTACCATCCCCAAGCTAACGGTATGGTAGAGAGAATGCATAGGAAACTCAAAGCTGCTTTAGCATCCTCGTCCATTAATGGCAACGGGGTTGATGCACTATCTTTTGTTCTGCTTGCCATGTGTACCTTTACTCGTGAATCCATTAAAACGTCTGCGCCACAAGTCTTGTATGGCATGGATCTTTACCTGTCTTGTCAGCTCTCCCGTTTACTACCCGCACAGGATAACCCACAAGACGAAGCTACCCGCCTCCGATTTCATTTCGGTAACATGTCTAAACAGCAGCCGAGACATACGCGTCGTCCAGCATTCGCTCACCCGCAGCTCCACAGCTGCAAGAGAATACTCGTTCGCAATGACACTGCTGTTACACCACTAAAACCAAAGTATCGCAGTTCTTACATGATTTTACTCAGACAGCCAAAATACTTAATTATCATGCAAAGTGCGAAACCTACATCAGTAAGCATAGACAGGTTAAGACTGTTTATCGAAGCGCCTGATCCTGGGAACAGAAAAACTTCTACACACGTCTGAGGCTTTATCTGCCTACAATTTCAACATAGCAATAAATTGCTTTGCATAACGCATAACTGACAATTTTTAACTTTATACGCACCATTTGAGCCCTATGTCACGCAACGGCACCTCCATAAATCCACATGATTAGCTTTTCTTCTCACAAACATTTGTCTGTGGTGGTATAACCAGCTGTTTTTAGCTAACAATTGTGTAGCATTTTTGAACAGTTTTTTTTGTATTATTCCATCTCTGCGGCAATTATCGAGTACACTTTTGTAGTTAACTTTTGATTTTCAGGTATATATTTCTACATTGTATCGTATGGCTCACATTTGAGATCACACTGCCTATTTTGCTATGACCAGATACTTAAAGCTAACGCCATGTGTAGCAACACTAAGTAGTTATCGGCTTCATATCATGGTACAGGCCACTTTCAATGCATCCCTCAACAGTGACCACTCTACGAATATCATGACCACAACGTCGAGCACACACTAGCTCCTTTGGTCGTATTCAAACACATTGACGGCAATCCAGCCTGCCCAGGTTTCAACTTAAACCTAGCAACTTCAATGGCAATCTACCTTGAAATCCTCACGCAGTGGCTCACCAAACCTCAGACTGCTCTATTTTTGCCTCATGCGGTATGACCGGCCACTTCATCTAATAATTTGTGTAGCAATTCCTAGTGGGTACTTGGCCTCATATCATTATTGAATCAACCAACAAGTATACTTCGGCCCAGCATTTATGGTACATTATTTTTTAATATATCTATGGGCAGAATAATAATCAGTTGCTTAATTTGGTTTGAACTCTGCAATGCATTTCTTATCTAGCCTCGATGAGAATAATATTGTTCTTTTTTCAGAGAAGAAACTGATGTAACGGCTCAGGAACAATTCGCCGACATAGGTGCGTAAATTAAATTCAAATTCAATATACGCGGCACCAATAAAAACAAGCAAAATATGACGTTAAGCAATGGCGTGCTAGCTTTTAATTTAAAGGCTGTATAATCACGATGAATTTACCATGACAGACAGTTATCAGGTTTACCTTCTGCTGTGCACTACGTGTGCGTGCTGTCTCCTGTCATACTGACTTTTCAACAACGCTGACTTCTGGAATTGCTTAATACATAGTGTTAATTTCAGTTACACTAATCTTGTTGCTGCACAACTAGTCAGACGGAGCAACATCTACTTATTGGACCTTCACGTGTGCCAGTTATCACGTTGTTGCCGCGAATCCGCAACGAGACAATACTCAGCCTTCACACAGTCTCTCACCACCAAGATGTCAACGCCACAACAGAAAGAACAACAGCCAGCCAAACGGAGCTGGTCTCAAGTGTCTAAGAGTATTTCTAGTCACTGCTTCATTATATTACTTACTCGGCACTTGCCGGTGAACGCAATATCGGTACTAATAATGGCCCCCAACAATACTTATTTCAGCCATCTCGGCATCTAACTGAATTTGTGACGTCTTAGGGCATTTACCTGAAACAAGGGTGTCATACAAAATAACTGCGAAGTCAAAGCGAACTATGAAAGAATTGTTTAGTTTAAGTTTTCTGTTTTCTTTATCTTATGCTTGACGAAAAATGACTTTTTCTATTAACATGTGGCAACTTTCTGGATATCTCATTAAAATTTTGATTTCAAAATACGTTTCTGTTACTACGAGAACAGGTTATATATTTGGGTGTACTGTTGGTGTATTTTACATGGAGGTTAAACTTATATTTTGAGGACACTGAAAATTTGGTTCAAGGAGAGAAAACCAACTTATCAGACTCCTATACGAACACTAAGACTCAATCGGACTTGGCATCTACGGTGCCCTCATGCGCAAATATGAATGGAGCCTCTATAGAATTCAGTATTTTGTTTAACAAAATATAATGAACTATTTTTTCAAGTATTTAGATTCCCTAGTTTTTTAACTTATATTGTTCGGAAACATGAACTAAAGAATTTTTAAACATTATTTCATTAAATTCATGTGTACCTATTCTTTCTAACACCAATGTGTTTGGAATAATCCATTAAAGATTTCAACAAATAATTATCAGTTCGAAAGCTTAAACTAACATGTTTATATCCATCGAACGCACTTTTAATTTCCTTATCTCAAAAATGGCACATGTCAATATTATAACGGCACAGATTAATTCGCTAACATTTTATCCAAAATCTAATTCAAATTTTAATACCGTTGACCAATTGCGTGCGACTTCTCATTTATATAAGCACAATGCAATTACCACGCAACACACATTATACCCTGCTCGCTACTTGTGATTGCAATCGCCTTCGCTTCTTCATTTATTATCTACGCCGACTACTCTACTTGCGTCTACCACGCTGTGTTACCTTGTGGCTAATCTTCAATCACGCCGACCTTCTTGTAGGTGTGCATCCACTCATAAGTAATCGATCATTTATTAATCGTATTTCTATGTGTGCCAGCTACCTCGGTGTTGCTGTAGATCTTCAACAAGAATATTTTTAGAGTTTAGAATAGAACAGCAAATCATAAATGCGGCTTCTTCTAGTCTAGGACTTCGAACAGCAACTAACACATACTGATTCGACAATTTTACTTATTCAAGTGCAACTAAACAAAGGATTACTAGCTAACGAACAGGAGAGCAGAGCAAATGTATAGGATTCCTGGACACCTCCATGCTGCAAAAAATCATAAAATCTCACGGCATTTGTCAGCGAACGCATATTTGATCCATTTAAGGACCACACACAGTATCAGCTCTCTCCTCTCCCTTATTGGCCTTCTAAGTAACGTCGCGCGGCACTTCTTACTAGCCGAAGAGTCACAAATTAACGACCGCACCAGGATCGACAAGCATTATTACTGTTATAACTTATTTTGATAATAGAAATAATTAAAGAAATTTTTAATGTGAGAATTTTTTGGATGGGAATCTTGTGTTATTATTAAAAAATGACAGTAGTATAGCATATATGCAGATTTTATCAACTAATCATCCTGTATTTTCAATCCTGCTTGTAAATATTTCTGAGTCAAATCCTTTTGTGGTTCAATCGGTCAAAAGTTTTTCGCCTACATGCTTTAGAAACCTTATTCTGTGTTCAATTTGTGTTCAATTAGTGGAAGCAGATTTTGGTAAGCGCTTGGTCATTATCATTAAAATTTACAAGGCACGGATAATTTTAAAATGTTTTCGATATATTTGTCCTTTCATGTATTTTAATGTCCTGTAAGTCACTTTCAAACATGAATTTCCTGAATTATAAGCTAGCTTAGTGTCCATCCACTTGTCTCACATCTAATAACGCTAGGCTATCCACTTTCGAGAGATTTATTTCATATTTGAGTAAAATCTTTGTAAAATACGTCATGGACTAAACAAATGCTAATAAAACAGCGGATCAAAACTGTCTTAATGAGTAGAAACGACAATCACGACCCTCTCGATCATTCAGTCGATATTCTCGAAAAAAATAATGCTATAATCACCAAATGTATTTCTAAAATTTTCAAAAAGCATGCATTTTTCGGAGAATTTACCAAACGAATGTCTGTTTCCTTCTTTAGATGACCACAATCAGCAACAAGGCAACAGTTTCTATTCACGCACAAAAGAGATTAACTTTCATACGCTTATTGCTACAGTTTATGTTGACTAGTTTCGTCCACTCGTTTCCGCATAAACAGCAAAACCAAAAATTCATTTTCAATGACCAGCCTTTTTGTCTGTATGACGCGGCCAAGCAACATAATGAACTTCTGCATCGTATAGATTTCGAAACCTAAGACGAAGAATTCATCGTAAACACGTGCAGCAGTTTCTGTTCTCAAGGGTTATTCCATGGCCGAAATGTCTCTAGGTATTCCACACACAATAGCTACACGGGAGCCCATTTTAACTTAAGGTTGCCGGCATCGCACTCTAATATAGGCTTACGTCATGAATTTTCTCATAACTTCATCGTAGTCAATGTCTAACACAACATAATAGGCCTTGGTTTCTTGTTGAAATATCGGCTCATGATTGATTTGGCTAATCAAACATACATTGATCCCTCCACCGGACCTGAGTAAAGTTTTTGGACACTTGCCTCCGAGCGTTTGGAGTTGCAGGTTATACAGCCATCGCCAGTTGATCATGGACAGAAATATCAACAGCCCTTCGATCTTAACAAGAGCTACGTGTCTCTAATTAGATGCACTATATCGATACAACAGAACAACCTATCGCACTCAGGAAGAGACCGTTACTCCCAGCTAAACTGAAAGTTGCCCAACAGGAATTTTTAAGATTATTGGAAAAGAGAATCATCAGACCAGCAAGAAGTTCATGGGCGTCACCATTGCATTTGGTCTCCAATCAAACTGATTATACAGAGCCTGAGATATTATCGCAAGCTTAATTCCGTGACCAAATCGGATGCACCTTACTTGAAAAACTCAGAGGAAGCCATTTATTTTTTATTGATTAACCTCAAACAAGTCTACTATTAAATTCCAGTAGCGCAAGAAGATAATTAAAAACTGCGGTCATCACTGCTTTTGACCATTTTGAATACGTTTACATGACAATTGGTCTCAAGTGAGCCACTCAGAAATTCATGGATGACATATTCCGCGATGACGCCGATTACTGTATGTTATATCTTGATTACATTATGATCTTCAGTCCAGACCTAGACTCCCTAGCCAAGCATCTACAAATTTCTTCTATCACACTTGTCAGATCACGGACCTGACATCAATTGTGACAAAACGCAGATTGCAACTACATCCGCGGATTTCTTAGGGTCTCGTATTACCACTCAAGATATAAAACCTTTGCCGTTGAAGGAAATTTGCATTACAAATATTGCGTCATCCGAGACTAAAGTAATTACAGAAACTTTTAGCAGATTTAAACTACTGTCGCGTGTTTGTTTTCGGTCTATCAAAACAAATTTTTCCAAAATTTAGGCTCTTGCGGAATCAAAAAAGGAATTAACAGAAACTCCACCATTTCATGGTCGTCTGATGACGAGGAATTACTCCGTGTTTTTATCAACTCCTTACCAAATGCCACAATGCTAACACATCCAGACTGCCAACGACGTTTCCTAATCAGAACCGAAGATACTGAATTAGCTATTGAAGCCACTTTGGAACAAAAAATCGACGGAATTGCTTAACTTATCACTTTTTTACACGCTTAATCTTCAACTAGTAGAAATTGAATACGACATCTTCAGTCGAGAACTCCTCGCTACCCATGGCGCAGTGCGCCACTTCATCAGCAACGTTGGCAGCAGCAGATTTGGTGCTCTTACAAATCATGCACAATTAGAAAGCGTACAAAATGCGACTTCAACTATCGCAAAGTACCCATCCAGAGTATAAAAGCAGCTGCCAAGTCTGAGAGAATGGTATGGACTTTGGAAAGGTTTACCCATTGTTTAATTCACAGGCACACAACCCCACAAGCCAGTTCTGCCCACCATCCTTCAGAGAAAGATCTTTGACTCCATTCACTCAGGTGCAGATCATTTCGGGGGTCATAGATTCAGGTAGAATGCTAAGCGGTGGATTTCTTAGTGTGCTAGTAAAACAACATTACCCATCGTACTCATTCTAAGTTAAAATATTTCCCAACTACTTCACGTTTAGCCATCGCCCACATGGAAATTGTTTATCTGGCACAGGTTCAAAGTTTTAGCTAGCTTATAACTATGATTTAAAAATTTACCCGATGGCTTGTGGTCTTACCTCTTGGCACCATAACTGCAGATGAAGTCAAGAATGATTTTATCTCTGCATGGATAGCACATTATGGTGTTTCCAACGAGGTTATTTTTGATAGATGTTCTTGTTTCTCATCCAATCTATTTAAAACTACCTTGCAGTTCATGGGTTGCACTTTAGGCCAAACGACAGCCTGCCACCCCAATTTAACAGTATGGTAAAAGAATACATAGGGAACTCAAAGTCCGACTTTCTAAGCGTTCCCGTATTCGTGAATCTATTAGAACGTCTGCATCACAATTCTTGTATGGCATAAATCTACGCCTGTTTAGTCAACTCACGCGTTTATTACTCGCACAAGTCGAAGCCTAAATACAGTTTGTTGCGGAGAAATAATATATATGCAAGTATGTATTAGGCGTTGCAAACCTAGGAACAAATTAGTTCATTTGTGACCAGAAGGATAAACCAAAGGCTGTATGAACGGAAAGTATAATCTCATGCACATTCGTTTCGTGCTTACTGGCGACTCATCAGTAGGAGCCGGTATTACGCCCTTTAACCACTATATATTTGGTAGAAGAATGTGGAATAATAAGACGGTACAATCTCCTAGACGAATGTGTAAACCTGTAATAGTGAAGCTAACATAATCTGAAGTCAACGACAATACGACTTCAATGCTAACTCACACTATATACTATATATACCGAGTCTGTAAAGGATACTAACACTATGGCCATTGTGTTAGTAACTGATACCTTTTTTGAAATCGATGAGTACCGGATACTAACACTATGGTTTCCGATTCGGAACATGGTACCAACATGATGTATTTCAATTTATGCTATAGTTTACCGAAATTGAGAATTACAACAAATTTTGAACACCTGTTGCTCCAGTAAATCCATACACTCTGGCCTTGATCGATATCAGTTATCACATTTCGCGGTTAGCATGATATCATTCAATTCAATATATAAAAGTTAAATACTGTTTGTTGCGGAGAACTAATATATATGCAAGTATGTATTAGGTGTTGCGAACCTAGGAACAACTTAGTTCATTTGTGACCAGAAGGATAAACCAAAGGCAGCATGAACGGAAAGTATAATCTCATGCACATTCGTTTCGTGCTTACTGGCGACTCATCAGTAGGAGCCGGTATTACGACCTTTAACCACTATATTTTGGTCAAGAATGTTGGTTAATAGGACGGTACAAGTCGAAGCTTGTCCATTTGACTTCACTTCGGTAATATGTATGTCATACTCCTCGGTCAGTCTCCGTTTACCCACAGCTCCACAGCTGCAAGAAAGTACTTGTTCATAAAGACGCTGCTTTTGCACCATTGCAACCAAAGTATCGCTGTCCTTGCTCGATTTTGTTCAGACGGCCAAAATATTTCATAATCATAGAATTTGCGTTACCTACATAGGAAGGATAGACAGGTAGAAACCGTTCATTAAACCACATGATCCCGGCGACTTACAACTTTCTATATTTACTTCAGATTCTACATGCCTACAATTTCAACCTATTAATAGATTGATTTGCCATAGGTGTAACTGAAAACAATTATTGCGTACAACTTGCGCCTTTTTTACGTGACGGGAGCAGCTCATGTATCCACATGATTTATTACTTATTGACTTTTACTTGTCTCATGAACAATACGAATTACAATGTTCGCTTCTTATGGTTATATGACAACGAAACATTAGTCCTTTTTGGCTTTTGTATGGCTGTGCATGATGATGATGATGATGTGCTATAACCAGCTGATTTTAGCTAACAACTGTGTAGCATCTGTGAACGTTTCTTCTGTATTATCCCATTTCTGTGACAAAGATTTAACACACTTTTGTTCTTATCATTTGATTTTAATGTATTTTTATACAACATGTCTCACTTCCGGGTTTACACTGCTTATTTTGATATGACCAGCTACTTAGTGCTTCCGTTTTGTGAAGCTACAATAAGTAGTCGCAGGCTTCATACCATAGTATAGGCCATAATCATGAATACAGCTTCATCATCAGTTACACAGTACACATTCACTATAAATTCATGACTACAACGTCGAGCACACACTGGTTCCCTTCGTCTGGTCGAAATTTCTTTGACAGCAATCTATCCTGCCCAGGTTATAATTTACATCTGGCTCATTCAGTCGCAATCCACTTTGCAATTTGCACGCTATGACACTCAAAACCTATCACATTGCTCTATTTTACTTCACGCGGTATGAACGGCTACTATGACTGACTATTTGTGTAGTAATTATATGTGATTATGTTGCATTATATTATTGTCAAAGCAATAAAAAAGTATGTACCAGCCCAGCATAACTATAATTTTTTTTACTTATGGGCACAATAATGACCAGTTAAGTTACTGGGTTTGAACTATTCCCTTCATTACTAATCAAGCCTTGTCAAGAAAATTATTTTGTCTTTTACCTTTTCTTTTTCTCAGAGATGAAAGTGATGTAATGGCTTAGATTAATACGCTAACATATTGTCAATTGCGTGCTAGTTTGCAAGTATATAAGCACAATACAATTACCACGCAACACATATTTAGCTCTGCTCGCTACGTGTGATTGCTGTCGCCTTTGCTGATTCATTGACTAACTATGCCGACTTCTATAGTTGCCTCTACCATGTTGTGTTGCCATTCGGATACTCTTCAATTACGCCAATCATCTTGTTGCTACGTATCCATTCATACGTAATCGTTCATCTATTTATCGGATTTCTACGTGTGCCAACCAACTCGGCGTTCCGCAGATTTTCATCAAGACAATTATAGGCCTTTGAACAGCAACTAACGCATACTTCTTCAACAATTCTATTTATTAATGTGCATCTACTCAAATGATCACCAGCCACCGAACTGGTGGACAAAGCAAGTGTCTAGAAGAACTATTAGACATCCTCACGCTGCATATATTCATAAAATCACAGGGTATTTGTCGGTGAATACGTTTTTGACTTGCTGAAGTCCACCAACAGTAAATTCTCTCTACGTTTCTCTATGGGTCTTCTTAGTATCGTCGCACGGCACTTCCTTCCAACAAGGGCGATACAATATCAAGGTCAACATGTGTGATAAATTATAAAGAATTTGCTCAATTTCGATTGTAACATCACAAATAATTGAAATTAAAAATTGGAAAAAGGTAGCCAAATTCGACTTTAGTGTAGCAGTAGCCAGCTTTGAGACCGTGACTGCACCATCTAGGTCCTATCTATGGCTGGCATGCATTAAACAGAATGTTCTCGCAGAATCGCAAGTATTATGATGAAGAAGTCAGTGCGATAATGGTAGCAGATTTCGAACCGCAGCAGTGAACATAAAATAATAAATTTTAATTTTTTTGTTTTATTAAATCGATGCGCTCTTTACGAGAAAGCTCCTATATATAATTGATAAAAAATATAGCATGTGTGTAAAGATAACCAAATGGCTTCTGCCGGTTTGGAAAAGTTAGTTAGAGGATGGATAGCACAAATGAACACCTTGACTGAACACCTGGGCTGGATGAAACACTAATAATAAATTGTGCCAGTGTGGAGGAAGATAAATCCTCCGCCAAAATTAAAGTAACATTAACTGATAAATTTAAACCACCTTGGCTGATTGTAACGAATTTTATTTAAAAAGAATTCTTTCTGTTATTTTCCAGAAAATTCTTTGTTTAAATACGTGACTTTGAATTGTGCGCCATTTTCAGTTTTCGAGCGTCACGGTCCTCGACTGGTTGTATCTTCCTTGGCCTACTGCAATTATCACAATTTCTTCATTAAAAAACTGATCAACTTATACGATATATATCTGCTTATACTGTCTTATATTTTTTTTGATGCACGCATAGAAGGGACGTTCTGAAACAGGTAATTTAATAATTCTGTTGTTCACGTATATTTCCTTCCAGAATATTTGTTTGGGTATTTTGTACGGGACAGGTTTCACATCCCGATTTGCCTAACATTAAGTGTCGATTTAATAATTAAATTTAATAGATATGGATACAGATCTTAAATTTGAGGAACCTAGCAAGTTAGTGCAAGATATTGCAGGTTTAAATTTAGCAGATGCAAATGAAAATATAAGCTTATCAGATTCTACTGTAAATTTTAGGACTACAAGCGATCTGGCATCTATGGGGTTCTCAGACACGAATAGGTTAGGAGCCTCTACACCAGATTCCTCATAAACGTCCGAACTAATATAGGTGAAAACAACATTTATCACTTGTTTTCTGTAGCTTTTCGATCCCCGAATGAAATATGAATATTGGAACGCTACAAACAACATAGATGGATAGCTTGAATTTGTGAAACAAATATTCCACAAATTACAAAATTACTTATTTATTCAAAATATTTTTTTAGGCAACCGTCAGTAATTCACATCTATGAATAAACTATATATTCTTTTTGCCGTAAACATATGTGCGAATTTGTTTATTAGGCATTGTGTATCTAGGAATTACTAATTAAACAGGACCAGAAGAATAAAACAATGCATAGTTTAATGTACACACATGTGCTTAATTTCGACTCCAGCAGAATTTTATTCTACGTCCTATACTCATATTTTTGGTCAATATATGAGACAATTAGATAAAATATATAATGGGTAAAGGGCGTATTACCTGTTGCTACTGATGATTCACCAGTAAGTACGATACGCATAGTTATATGAGAGTAAACCTTCAGCTAATGCTGAATTTGAAACTCTTTCAGACTACTTCATATTAATTTTATAGTATTCACACGATACTTAATACACTTTCGCCTATATATTAGCTCCCGCAATAATAAATATATAATTTCTATATATTTAAATGAGTGACATCATGATTACTCCAAAATGAGGTTACTGATACCGATCGAGGGCATAGAATATGCATTTGCTGTTTTAACAAGTATTACGAATTGGTTGTAATTCTGATTTTGTGAAACTTAAACAACCATCAGAACGATGAAAGTGGTACCCGACACAGGCTCGGTATTTTGAAAACCATTGTGTTGTTACATTTAATTTCTTAAGTCCTTTGTTCAGCAGCTCCCTATCTTTACACTTAATGCTGTTATCCTTTACATTAAAATAAAAGTTTTTGCAAACTATTGATTACATCCAAATGCATATGCTCACCGTCTCACTGGTTGTCATTGTAAAACTTTTCGGATGAGAAAACTTTAAAACAGAATATCCAACTGTTATTATTTGATGTAAATCTATGATCCTTCCAGTAATATCCATAAGAATAATAATTTGTGGTCAGTTCAATAATCTATTGACAAAATATCGTGCTGGTATTGCCATACAGGAAAACAGATAATCTCATACCAGAACACAAAAATCATGTACCCCGCAACACAAAATCTTAAGAAAATTGAATATTAAAGCCAATACAGACAAGTCCGAATATTCGACAATTTAAGCAAAAAAATCCAAAAAAACTTTCGATAATTTTTAAAAGTTTAACTTTGTTTTTTGAACCAGCGGTAACTTTAAATGCCAAAAAAATAAAAATTGACCAATTTTCATATATAAAGTTTTTTTACCTCCACAGTACCATTCAACTATTTTATATTTTAGTTGGTATAGGACATAGTAATGAATTTTCAGTACATGTGAAACGCATAGGCACATGAAATTATATCTTTCGTCTAATCGCCTTTGAACTTCAATTATGACGCAACGCTTAATGGTTTGACAAAGGGGAATGGTTATTGTGGTTTTTTTAATATCGTTTTGTCCACCTAGGATATTTACTGTTGCATTCTCTTGAAAAAAGTATATTCATTGTACCAGAATATTAGCTAACATTGCCAATAAAAATTCTTTAGTTACTCTTAACACTTTCTCTGACATAATTCTGTTTTCGAATTGTACATTGTTATTGCCAACTATCGGGCCAGCAGAATTTTAGTGCACATAATTCTCTTTAGAATTATTATAAAATATAAATGAATATTCATATTGATATGGTGACTCGTTACTTCATAACACAATACACAAGATTATCTAAAATAAAATTTCTACTGTCGAAATATTATAAGAATGAATCATTAATCAATGTTTTGTTGTATATACTTATCTGCTGTTGTAGTCTTTACTGATGTAAAAGTTTCTATCTGTACATTAAATGTAATTGATCATATGAGGTTTAAATCTAAATAAATAATTCTAATTCTAATTACAAATTTACTTAGAAGATCTGTGTGGCATGTAGATTTGTAATATCAGGAATTTCAAGATAATTCCCAACTTATCAAATTCGCTGCTTAACAACGAGCAACGACCACAATTTAACTGTGAAATATTATGTAAATATTGGGATATAAATTGGACGGTTCAGACACGTACATATAGACATTGTCGAAATGCCCGAGGTTAATGGCCACAAATATTTGCTAACTATGGTAGATAGATTTAGTCGTCAATTCGAAGTGGCGATTTTAAAAGACATGACAGCGCAAGAAGTCTTGTTCGCGTTTATACGTAATTGGATATCGCGTTATGGTGTTCCGAAAAAGGTCACTAGTGATTGCGGTAGTCAATTTAGTCCTGATTGGGCCTCTAGTTATGTAGATTGGTTCGTAGGAGCACTTAGAGATAACATGTGTCGTTTGGCTCCGACCAAGACTAGAAAAGCAAAAACCAAGTGCTATATGTCCTCTGATCTAATATCGGCTTCGCATATGTATGTAACTAATGAAAATAGGAAGAATTGCCTGACACCATTTTACAAAGGATCATATAAGGTCAAGAGGATGACTGACAATAATGTCATCATAGAGATAAATGACATTGAGGATTGTGTTACTTTGGATCGTTGCATTCCCCAGTTAATCTGGCTAGACGATAAGACTGAATTATCAGATGCGTTGAAGGACCAATGTTCCATGGGCGAATCTGATGTGTGTAATCCCATCATACAGACACATAACGAAATGCAGAACTGAGAAGACGCGTTGTCTAATATAGCAAAATCTTATTCTACCAATTCACAACATGAAAACTGTTTGGCAATACCAGATGATACGGAAGAACCAGTGACAACTGTACAGGGCGCGATGCCGACTTCAGGGGCGCCATTATGCACAACTTGTTCTGGAAGAGTGCAACGTCAGCCAAAGAATCATGATTACGTCTACCACTATCCATCTTTTTTAGGTGTTATATGTGGAGGAAGGTAATTCCTCCGCCAAACTTAAAGTGACATTAACTAATAAACTTAAACCACCTTGCCTGATTGAAACGAATTTTATTTTTTTTAAATTTATTCATTTATTTTCCAGAATTTTCTTTGTTTAAATACTTGACTGTATATTGACTTTGAATTGTGCGCCATTTTCAGTTTTCGAGCATTACTGTCCTTGACCGGTTGTAACTTCCTCGGCCTGCTGCATTTATTTCATTTTCTTCATTTAAAGTTTACTCGATTTCTACAATATACGCCTGCTAACACTGTCTTCTATTTTTATTGATGCACGCATTTGGGGACGTTCTGGAACAGGTAATTTAATAATTCTGCTTTTCGCGTCTATTTCTTTCCAGATTATTTGTTCAGGTGTTTTGTAACGTGAAAGGTTTTACATTCCGATTGCCTAACATTAAGTGTCAATTTAATAATTAAATTCGATCGACATGGAAGCTAATCTTAAATTTTAGGACACTAGCAAGTTAGCACAAGACATGACAGGTATGAATTTAACAGATATGAATGAAAATACAAGCTTATCAGATTCTATTGCACCTATTAGGATTGAATACGATCTGGCATCTATAGGGTTCTCAGACACCAATAGGTTAGGAGTCTCACCGATATTAAAATAAATTAATTGTAATTTTTATTCAGAAGTAACCACTAATTTATTAAAAGTAAAATTAGGAATAAAAATAGAATACGAATATCTTTATTTAGTTAAACCACACATGTTCCTTCAAATAATAAAATTGGAAATATACAATATAAATAAAGTAATCACATCACATAAAAGTATTGCAATTAGTCTAATGTAGTGGTAAATCTCACTAGTTGTACTGTACAATATATCAATATCAGAAAGTTCATTGTAAGCATGTAAATTCATCATCAAAATAGGTAAATTAAAATTACCTTAATTCGAGTGTAACATTATGCAAAAAAATGAGAGCCATGACAAGTAATTGATTGTATGTATTGTTGACCTTTCTTTGCTTAAATTGGTGAGATTTATGGTTTGCCTTTGTTGATTGATTATTGTTATTATTATTGATTGATTGATTGTTATTATTATTTATATATTTATTATTTTAACAAACATTTATGTTGTAGTTTACCACTCTGTTCTAGAACAAAAATAACTATTTTCCTGTATTTAATTTTTCTATTGCTACTGTAAACGCCCTAGCTTCAAGTAAATGCCGTACGACGTTACAAACTCGGTTAAAGTGCCATAAATGAAGAGTTATGTGCTGTTAGGGGACCCTTAACAGGGCCGGTCGTGCGTTCTCCGGCAAATGCCGAGAAAGTTCCGTCAGTGTGAAGACGTCCTAGAGCCTTGGGTTGACTTGGGCTGTGGTTCCTTCTGTTGTTGCGTTGTAATCTTGATGTGGAAACTACGTTGAAGTTCTGCATTAATTGGCTCGACTAACTGGGTGTACAGCAACAAGATTGGTCTCACTGATGTTGCCAATTGTTGGTGAAGACAATCCAATAAACAGCGTAGGTGATGACAGCCGACAGCACGCACACGTAACGCAAAGCAGAAGGCAAACGCAACAGCTGAACCGCATGGTAAATTTACCGTGCTTAAATAGACATGCCATAGTAATATATGTCTACTTGCACAATTTTGGTTAACGGCAAGTTTCGCTATTTTCTCATTGGTGCAGCGTAAATCAAATTGAATATAATTAACGCAATATGTCGGCAATTTATTTGTGTCGTTACACTGAATTTTGATAATAAAATATTGAAATGGGCACACATTATAATTTATTTAATTTATTTATTATTTACAAATCGAAAAGAATGTCATACTTGGCACAAGATAAATGCGGTCAAATTCACAATTAATTGGGTTCTTTGTTTTCAAGGAATATTTTCGCAATTAGTGATACGGAGAGCATTTGCACTTCGTTTTTTTATAGAGTTTGTAATAAATTGTAATTTTTATATAACAAATGAAAGCCTGAATCGTGAGAATGCTGAGCAGATGGCGAAAGGACTTAGGAAAGTTAGACTAAGTCAAGGTGTTGCTATAAATAAATAATTAAGTTATAATCATAAATATATTGGGGAGTCCGATCTGGCATCAAAATGGTTTTCCTATGTTTGTGACTCTAGATGTAAACATCTTTAATTCGGATTTTTTCGAGGCTTCTTTTAATATGCTGCTTTTTCAACTTTTTGTATAATATAATAATAATAGAATCTTTATTAGTATTACAGTTCCGCTATATATTATCTGTGCTACATGTAAATATATACTATTCTATTCTATTCTATTGCAAACGCCCCGGCTTCAAGTAAATGCCGTACGACGTTACAAACTCGGTTAAGGTGCTCTGAATAGAGATTTGTTACTGATAGGGGGCCCTTAAGAGGGCCTGGTCGTGCGTTCTCCTGAATTATTCAGAGTGTGAAGATGTCCTAGAGCCTTGGGTGGACTCTGGTTGTTGTTGCTCCCGTTGTCGAGTTGTAATCACGATGTGGATAACGTCGTTCAGGTTCTGCAATTAATTGGCTCGTCTCGCTGGTTGTACCGCAACAAGATGAGTCACGGATGTAGCCAATTGTTGGTGAAACTATCAAATCACCAGCGTAGGTATTGACAGCCGACAGAACGCACACGCGTAACGCAAAGCAGAATGCAAATGCAACAACTCACTTGCATGGTAAATTGCCGTGCTTAAATAGCATGCCATAGTAATATATGTCTACTTGCACACTATTGGTTAAACGGCAAGTTTCGCTTTTTTCTCATTGGTGCAACGTAAATAAAATTGAATTTAATTTACGCAATATGTCGGCCATTAATTTGTGTCGTTACAACACTTTCCTCTCTGAAAAAAAAGGAAAAAGAATTCCTCTCTGCGAGGCTAGATAAGAAATGCATGACAGAGTTCGAACCAAGTTAAGCAAAAATATGATGAACCATAAATTCTGGGCTTAAATATGCTTGTTGGTTGCTTCAACAATGATATGATGCCAGGTAACCACTAGGAATTGCTACACAAATTGTTAGCTCTAGTGGTCGGTCATACCACGTGAGGCAAAATAGAGCAGTGTAAGTTTTGGGAGCCGCAGCGTGAAGATTTCGAGGTAAATCGCCTCTTAATTTGCCAGGTTTAAGTTAAAACCTAAGCAGGTTGGATCGTCGTCAATGTGTTTGTATACGACCAAAGAAGCTAGAGTGCTCGACGTTGTGGTCATGACATTTGTAGAGTGGTCTTTGTGCAATTGATGAATTTGAGATATGCATTGAAATTGGCCTGTACCATGATATGAAGCTGATCACTACTTAGTGTTGCTACACGAAAGCGTTAGCTCTAAGTAGCTGATCATACCAAAATAGGCAGTGTAATGTCATGTGTGAGAAATACATTATAATGTTAAAATATATACATTAAAATCAAAGGTAACTGCATAAAAATATGTACACGAACATTGCCTCAGAGATGGCATAATACCAAAGAACTGTTCAAAAATGCTACACAATTGTTAGCTAAGAACAGCTGGTTATGCCACGTGAGACAAATACGAAAAATAACGTAAGGTTTAAAAAAATGTTGATAGTTAATTTTAATGTTTAAAAAATCAATTACGCGTTATACAAAGCAGGATATTGAAATTGTGGGCAGACGGAGCCTGAGACGTGTGTAGTAGGTTGAACGCTCTAAGGATCAGGCGTTTCGATAAACGGTTTCAATTTGTCTATGCTTACTGATGTCGGTGTAGCGCCTTGCATAATAATGAAGTATTTTGGTTGTCTGAGCAAAATCGGGTAAGGACCGCGATACTTTGGTTGTAGTGGTGCAACAGCATTATTGTTGCGAACGAGTACTCTCTTGCAGCTGTGGAGCTGTGGGTGAACGAAGACTGGACGAGGCGTGTGTCTCGGCTGCTGTTCGGACATGTTACCGAAATGAAGTCGAAGGCGGGTAGCTTAGTCTTGTGGGTCATCTTGTGCCGGTAGTAGACGTGGGAGCTGACTAGGCAGGCGTAGATCCATGCCATACAAGAGTTGTGACGCAGATGTTTTAATGGATTCACGAGTACGGGAACGCATGGCAAGCAGAACTAAAGGTAGTGCATCGACCCAGTTGCCATTAATGGACGAGGATGCTAAAGCAGCTTTGAGTTCCCTATGCATTCTCTCTACCATGCCATTAGCTTGGGGATGGTAGACAGTCGTCTGGCGTAAGATGCATCCCATGTACCGCAAGGTGGTTTTGAAACGATCAGATGAGAAGCAAGTGCCTCTGTCCGTGATGACCTCATTGGGAACACCATAATTGGATATCCATGCAGAGGTAAAACCGTTAGTTACCTCGTCTGCAGAAATGGTGCCAAGAGGTAATGCCGCAGGCCACCGTGTAAATCTATCGATCATAGTTAGAAGGTAGCTGAAACCTTGAACCTTTGCCAGATGAACTATGTCGATGTGGACGATGGCTAGGCGAGAAGTAGACCGAAAATGTTGCAACTTAGAACGAGTGTGTCGTGTGATCTTGTTTTTCTGACAAATAACACACTCTGAGACCCATCGTTTAACATTCTGCCTAAGTCTGTGACCCCAGAAACGATCTGTAAGAAGTCGGACAGTCGCTTGGCTTCCTGGATGAGAAATTGAGTGAGATTGAATCGAAAACCTTCCTCTGAAGGCTGGTCGGCAGAACTGGCTTGTTGGGCTGCGTACCCGTGAAGTAAACAATTGGTAAGCCTTCCCACAGATGGCATATGAACTTGGTTGGGTGACAGACTATTGATCTTTGAATGTGAATGTCACCGCGTTGTTCAGTTCGCAGGAGAGTTGGCGTTAGTGCTGGTTCACTGAGTGCCACGGAGTTGACAGTGAATGGTGACGGCGAGGGTGGTTGTAGAGAGACGTCTGGCCTAGACAGGGCATCTGCAATGAAGTTCTATTTGCCCTTGACGTGAAACACGTCAAATTGCCATTCGCTTAGACGAGAAAGCTGTCTTTCCACTCTGGCAGGGTACTTAGCGATAGATGAAGTTGCGTTTCGAAGTGCGCTAACTAGTGGTGCATGATCTGTGAAAACAACAAATCTGCTACTGCCAATGATGCTAATAAAATGGCGCACTGCGTCGTGGATGGCGAGAAGTTCTCGGCCGAAAGTGTCGTACCTCGTTTCTACTGGTTGGAGAGTACGCGAGTAGAAACTGATAGGCTTCCGAACTCCGTCGATCTCTTGTTCCAACGTGGCTCCAATAGCGAATTTAGAAGCATCTGTCGTGAGTAGAAATGGCTTTTCAAAATCTGGGTGTGTTAGCATTGTGGCATTTGCTAACGAGTTGACGGCGAGTCGAAGTAATTCCTCGTCTTCGGATGACCAAGCAATGATGGAATTCTTGCTAAGTACTTTTCGGTTCCGCAGGTACCTGCACAAAGGATAAAGTTGTTTTGAAAGGCCCGGAAGGAACTTGCGATAATAGTTTAGTACTCCCAGGATTTTCTGCAACTCGTTAACAGTCCTTGGTGACTTGATATTCTTGATTGAATTCGTCTTTGACGGCAACGGTTGAATACCTTAGGCCGTGATACGATGCCCTAAGAAGTCGACGGATGAAGTTGCAATCTGCGTCTTGTCACAGTTGATATTGAGTCCGTGGTTGGATAAGCGTGAGAGGACATTTCGTAGATATTTCGCATGAGATTCTAGATCTGGACTGAATACCATAATGTCATCGAGATATGACATACAATAAGCAGAGTCGTCACGAAGTATGTTGTCCATGAATCTTTGAAATGTCTGAGTAGCACACTTAAGTCCAAAAGACATGTAAAGATATTCAAGAAGGCCAAATGGAGTGATGACTGCAGTTTTCTCGATATCCTCTGGTGCTACCGGTATGTGATGGTAAGCTTGTCTGAGGTCAATCACTGAGAAGAAATTGCTGCCGTTGAGTTTTTCAAGTAATGTGTTGATATTTGGAATGGGATATGCATCAGATTTTGTCACTGAATTTAGCTTACGGTAGTCTCCACAGGCTCTGTACGATCCGTTTGATTTAGAGACTAAGTGCAGTGGTGACGCCCATGAACTTTTCGATGGTCTGATGATTCCCTCTTCAAAAGCTTTGAGAATTCTTCTTGGGCAGCTTTCAGCTTAGCAGAAGCCAGTGGTCGCTTCTTGAGTGCAATAGGTTGTCAGCTAACTTGGACAGTCATGGTTCCCTTTTTTCATAATGTTACACTCGAATAATACATTAAATTTTTCTACTTTTGATGATGAATCTATCACTCTTTATAACCGAACTTTCTGATTCTGATAAATTGTACAGTACAACTAATTTCACATATTTATGTGATGTGATATGTTTTTATATTGTACATTTTCTAATTTTATTATTTGATGGAACATGTAAGGTTTGAATCCAAATAAAGATTTTCTATTCTATTCTATTCAAGTCAACCCACCAATGGTGGGAATGTTGCGAACAAGCTACTGTCTTTTTCAAAATTTACAAAATTTACAATCAATTGCCAAAGGGGCTTAGAGAAACGCCTCCAACTAAAATGTCTTTTAAATTTTTATCTACCAAACTAGAAAAAGTGTTTAATCCTGCTGATATTTTTAATTTTGATTATGATAATACTTTCTCATAGTTAAATAAAAGACAGGATTAATTGTTTTTCAGCAACATAATTTCTCGAGATTCTATTTTCAAATTTTGTATTATTAAAACTGAAATATTATGCATTATATCATCTTGTTAATCAACAATGCATACAATCAATTATTAGTCATGGTTCCCTTTTTTCTTGCAAAATGTTATACCCGAATTATACATTAAATTATCCTAATTTTGATGAAAAATCTATCACTCTTTACAGCTGAACTTTCTGATGCTGATAAATTGTACAGTACAACTAATTACACATATATATGTGATGTGATATCTTTTTATATTGTACATTTTCTAATTTTATTATTTGATGGAACATGTGTGGTTTGAATCAAAATAAAGATATTCTATTCTATTCGTATTCTATTCTGTGACGATATGATGCATCGTGTTGGAGACTCGTATCTCTGACTTGTTAAGATCGAAAAGCGATTTGTATTTTCGAAGAGCTGCTGATATCTCTGCTGAATGATGCACTGGGGTTGGCTGAATGATCTGTAACTCCAAACGCTCGGAGGCAAGTGTCCAAAAGCTTTGTTCAAGTCCGGTGGAGGGGTCGATGATCTTTTGATTAGCAAGATCAACAATGAGCCGAAATTTTAGAAGGAAATCAAGGCCTAATATATTATGTGAGACCTTGGCAATGATGAAGTTGTGGGAAAATTCACGTCGTAGACCTATGTTGAGTGTGCGGTACTAGCAGCCATATGTTGGTATGGGCTCGCCTGTAGCTGTTGCGAGAAGAACGCCTAGCGACATCTCGGCCATTGAATCACCTTTGAGAACTGAGACTACCGCACCTGTGTCTACGATGAACTCTTCGCCAGTTTTGAAATCAAGAAGGTGCAGAAGCTCGTTGGGCTGTTTGGCCGGGTCATGCAAACAAGTAGGCTGGTGATTGCGACCAGCGTTGTCCGTTTGGTTCTCTATGTGAAAAATTCGGCGTGGACGAAAAGAGTCGACAGGGATGTCGTATTGTAGTTGGCTTCTTCCCTGTAGCGCCGTTGATGCCGTTGATGTGCAGAAAGTACAGTCTTCTACTTCCTGCGCCAGACGTTTCCCGATACTGATGCACCCTTGTACCTGCGGTCTGTTGTCCTTTCCGTCAGCTGTGGAAATTGGCACTCATTCGGAAATTCTTCGGAACAGCAAAGACAGACTTGGCATGAATAAAAAACTTCTGGTGGTTATAACACCAGTTCTTTGTGGCATATTTATTAAAGGATTGCGGAGATCTCGATCGCCGCCTACCGTTATAATTGAGCTTAGGAATGAATTTGGGTCGAGCATTCACTTGATTTAGCTCGGATTTGGTAATGGCCAATCCTTCTAGAACTTTAGCCATGTTCGCCACTGTTCTCTCTAAAGAGGAGATTCTATCATCTTGCGGGGGTGAAGAAAAGGATGATGGATTCACTTTGGGTTCAAAACCCTATATTCTAACTCACATCTCTCAGATAAGTCATCTATAGAGAGAGTGTTGGGGAGCTGTCTGGCAAAGAGTTTTAATGTTTGGGAAGATTGTTAATAAAAACAACTTTAGCCTCATGGTCAGAAATGTTGGTTTTATACCAACGTTTCCGTAATTCCCTCAGTATTTCGATGGGGCCAAGATTTGGCATATCTAACTGTGCATATTTGTTTATTATCTGCTCAGTTTCTGTGGGCCCAAGCAAGGATTCTACCTCGTTTTGTAGGCCCAAAATGGGATTAGGTAGCTTCCTAATGGCCTCAATCTTAGGATAAATCCATCGCTGCAATTCAGAAGGTAGTTTAGCAAAAACCTTCGACAGTTTTTGATGACTGTCATAATCAGGAATAGGGGAGAAAGCAGGGTCTACGCGCATAAAGAATAGCTCACTATCTCCATCCCAAACAGGAACATCAATATCTAAAATTGGACCTGACATTTTAACAATCTTACGGGATCTTAAAAGCATAAATTTATAAGCAATATGAAAATATATAAATATACTTTAACGAAACGCTTACCCACAAAAAGCTTCCACAGTTGAATGAGCGCAGAACAAAGCACGTCACAGTAACTGCTTCCAAAAATTGAAATTATCCGCAATTGAGCCTCTCGAGTACGTACGGTACCGTTTTGTACGTAGAAAAGATGAACAGAGGCCCCGTTGGCCTTTGATGCCAATTCATTATTATTATATCCCCCCAAAAAATTTAACACAAATCCACGAATATATATACCAAACAAAATTCCCAGAAGACCACGATTAGGGTAAAGAAAACTCAAATGTTAATCTATTTTTATCCCAAATAAATGAAAAAGGAAGTCAATTTTATTTATACCAAAAAAATCAGAACAATAATCAATATCCTGGCGCGGTCGCCAATTTTGTAAACGTCCCGGCTTCAAGTAAATGCCGTACGACGTTACAATCTCGGTTAAGGTGCTCTGAATAGAGATTTGTTACTGATAGGGGGCCCTTAAGAGGGCCTGGTCGTTCGTTCTCCTGAATAATTCAGAGTTTGAAGATGTCCTAGAGCCTTTGGTGGACTCTGGTTGTTGTTGCTCCCGTGGTCGAGTTGTATTCACGATGTGGATAACGTCGTTCCGGTTCTGCAATTAATTGGCTCGTCTCGCTGGTTGTACCGCAACAAGATGAGTCACGGATGTAGCCAATTGTTAGTGAAACAAATCAAATTCGCCAGCGTAGGTATTGACAGCCGACAGAACGCACACGCATAACGCAAAGCAGAATGCAAATGCGACAACTCTATTGCATGGTAAATTGCCGTGCATAAATAGCATGCTATGTCTACTTGCACACTATTATTTAAACGGCAAGTTTCGCTTTTTTCTCATTGGTGCAACGTAAATAAAATTGAATTTAATTTACGTAATATGTCGGCCATTAATTTGTGTCGTTACACTATTCAATTCTATTCTATATGTTTTGTTATAATATACTAAGTTTATGCCATAAATGCACTCGTAAATGCAAATTTTAAATTGTCAAGGTTAGCATTTATTCAATTCTATTTGCTCTATGAAGTTGTGCTACTCTTATACCTAGTTGAAATGATGCTTATTGTCAGCGCGCAACTTGTATGCTATAGTAATTGTATTTTTTTGTGCAAATTGATGTGCAGTATTTTAAAGTCATTTAAGGAGAACTTTACCAACCTAATTCTTTCGAGTATTTATTCTGTTTAATTGTGCCTGATTTCCGTTTTTTATTTTGTACCTATGTTGAGACCCTTTGGTCACTACCATAAGAACAATAATAATAAACAAGGTTTAATTGATTATATATATAATATTCTGCTCTGTGAGCAATTAACACAAGAGTTCAACATTTAATTAGATTTTGAAGATGTCTTTATGTGTTGCTTAAATGAATGTTGCGTAATTGTACATTTACGTGAACAAATTAACTTTTGTAGAGGCTCCAACCCTATTAGTTGATGAGAACCCCATAGATACAAAGTCGAATTCGGTCTTGTATGTGTATGAGTCTGATAAGTTGGCTTTCTCTTCCACAAAAATTAAGTTCACACCTGCAATATCTTGAGCTGAATTATCAGTTTCCTCGAACTTAAGATTAGCCTCCATATTAATCGAACTTAAATATATATTTGATTAATTTATTAATAGGAAAAGAACTGTGTACTTACGTAACAAAGCATCCAAATAAAAAACCTGAAGAGAGATTAGATGCGAAAAACAGAATTATTAAATTACCTATTTCTGAATGTTCCCATCAAGCACAATTCAAAACAAATGTTTTGCAGGATTATATTGTGATGAGCGATGTATTACGAAGTTGATGAAAGGACTTCTCCTTCTCAATTCCCCCTCCCCCATGGTTATATACGTTGCTAGTCTCAAATTAACGTATCCAACTTTTGATTTGTACCTCATAATTTCAATTGTTGGGCCTGTTGACCTTTGCTACCAAATAAATTTATTATTATTATTATCAAGATATCTAAAACCGAAACTGATAAATAAAATGTCAAATACAGTTTTCTAGAGAAAGTCACGCAAAAAAATTGCAAAATATCTAAACTCGAATTACGCATAATTCAAAACTATATATACTGCTAAGTATTTAAACGAAGAATGTTCTATAAATTAAACGAATTATTTCTTTTTTAATAATATTCATTTCAATCAGCCACAGTGGTTTAAATTTATCAATAATTGTTCTTTAATTTTGTCGGAGGTAATATCTTCCTCTACACTCTGAAGGAATATATTAAGTTTCAGTAATAAAAATAAAAGAGCAATAGTTTCACCATGGTTGTTGACTCCATCAATTTTGTTTCATTGATGAAATTAGACTAGTTAGACACATTTATCTGGTGACTGGAATATGATAACTGAATTGGGATTCATGGTGTTGGTAAATTTAAATCACCATTGCTGATTGAAACGAATATTCAAGAATATCCTTTTTTAATCCTTTCGAGTATTTATTCTGTTGAATTGTGCCTGATTTCCGTTTTCTATATTTCGTACCTTTGGTCACTACCATAGGAGAGCCCCTGAGACGCCAGGCTCGGATAACCCATATATACAGAATGATAATCTAATTTAGAACAACTAAGTTCCTCATTGTTTTCTTTTAAACTAAATTTTTTAAGTCCTTTGGTTAATTGCTCTGTATCCTCGCACGTATTGCTGTTATCCATTATGTTAAAATAATATTTATTATAATATTTTTATTGCAAATGCCCATCGTCTCACTGATTGCGCAGAATTTTTTCCAGAAGTGTAAACCTAGAAAACAGAATATGCACAATTATTACTTAAAGTGACTTAGAGATCTATCTGTAATATCATTAAGAATAATAATTTGTAGTCAACCTCAATAATTTATTGTATAAATATCGCTTCGCTAAATGTCCTTCAGGAAACAAATAAGGCTAGACCAGGAAAATGCACTATGTGTACCACGCAACTCAAAATCTCTAAAAGGCTGAATAAAAAAACTCACCAAAGACAAGTCAAAATCGTCGTCAATATGCACAAAGAACATATCAAACAAATTACATTATCTTTTTAAAACAAAACGTTTTTATGAAACTAGTGGAAACATCAATTGTCCACAAATAAAAAGTTGATTCAATCACAATCTCGTTCTACGGATGCCTGCGACCCGTGCAAGAAGCTCGTCTTCAATCCGACTGATTCCATCCATGTACTGGCTATGCTCCATCAACTGAATCTCCACGACAATGGACTCCATCGACCGATGTCTGCCTACGATCCGCCATCTTTATTATCTTTATTTTCGAACTCACTTTTACCTAGAAGCTCTGACAATTCATGGACTTTCTCCAATTGATCTTGTCTAGTCAAATGGAATTTTGTTCTTATTTATTTTTCACCAGATTGAACTATCTTGACGTTTTTGATAACATTTCCCTTCCCAAACCCCCCTGCCATCAAATACTTTGCTAGTCACAATTCCACTCACCTCCACATATCCTACCCTTGATTTGTTATCTCAATGGTCGGGCCAATTGGCCTTTGATGCCAAATAAATGTATTATTATATTATTATTATTATGTAAATTAATTAATCTCCAACAAGTTAATTGACCTCCACACTAATGTCTTAGGGCCCTTGTGATGCCATACTTGGGAACGTAATATAGTGGGCATAATCACCAAATTTCGAACAAATAAATTCCTCAATATAATTAAACGAACATTGGTTGCGCGGGTGGTGATAACAATTATTATAATCAAGGTTGCGGTCTTGATATAAACACCTGACCCATTAATTACTTACATATGTCAGTATAAACTAAGAATTGTATAGTGTAGTAAAGGCAATTCATCCAGTAGACCGGTTTTGTCCTTATTGGGAACTCATCATGTACTGGGCAGAATTTGCCCAGAAGACTGAATATTAAAGTTAACAAAGACAAGCCATAATATTCGACACTTTAAACAAAAATTTGAAAAAAAATTACAATATTTAAAAAAAAATTGCAACCAGTGATAACTTTAAATGTCCGAAAATAAAAATCGTTAATTTGTATATGGGGTGTTAATTGATATCCACCTAAACCCTCATGATTAAGATGTATAGTAATAAATAATTTAGTCATCATTCTTCGGTTTCTTGGCAACTCTTCCAGGGCGGGTTTCTTCATGTGATGTCGGTACTTTGTTAGGTTTCTTTTTCATATTGTGCCGATTTATTTATTCCTTTGTCTTGGATATAAGCTTTACTTCTTTATCATGTTAGTGTGTCTTTTATTCATTTTCCCCATCCTTTCATCAGATCTCGCCTAGGCCTCTTAATATTTCGATGGGTATTGTTTCTCGGTCTCCTTCTCCATCTAAGTAAATTTTGGAACGCAGAAATGCAGTGTTACACACTCTTCTGCGCCATTTGCTTCTATGAGAGCAATTTTATCAGTCATACCATTGACTTTGAATGGCTGCATATAAAACTGAATCAGAAAATTTTGTCTGTCTTCGTTGATTATGTATTTGTGTGACGTAATTTTTAAAACTTAAAACACATACCATTGAGACCTTGAACTTATAGTCTTGATTCAAGCTAAACGACCAAATTTGCCTCTCAGTGCTCATACAAACCAATCTAATGATCTAGAGGCCTAATCGAGATATCTTGGTTAGAAGATATACAGGTAATCTCAATAGCTGTCTAGCTCTACTATGGATGTTCCTAATTGTGCGCGGTATCTGCTTTGCATTGCAAGCAAAACCATAGGCAAATTATCCAACTGGATCTTTCAGTGCATCGTATTGCAGCCTTCAGTTCTCCGTACGCCTCTCAACTATCCCATTAGCTCTGGGATTATATGAATATGTGTGTCACTTCAGTCCCAATGGCATTCAATCACCTGAGAATTAGTTTAGGCATGAGCTGACTACAACAAATACTAGTAAGTGGTGAAATAAAATTCTGATTGCCAAGTTATTTGTGAATTTACCCGTTGGTAATAATTAATCTTGTTGGTTTTATTATGGATACTTATCAAAAGCTTATGATTGGTCATTACTGTGAACTAATGCCCGTCCAAGAACTACTCCAAATGCAGCACTGCAGCATAAACCGCAAGTAACTCCTTCCCCATCGAATCACATCGTTGTTATCTTGGATAAAATTAATAGGCCAGAACTTCTTGATGGTACTCCTTTCAAGAACCAAATGTCGAATTAACGATCCTAAAATTCCAGCTAAATCCGGTATGAAATGACCGTAATATATTATCATTCCCAAAAATCTATGTAGTTGGCTTATTATTTGGGGTTTCGGCAAATGTCTGATCGTCTGGACTTTATCTTCCAAGAGTTTAATTCCCTCTTTGTAAATGGAGTCTCTATGAAATTCTACGGTTGAGCAAACAATCTTGCTCTGCTCTGACTTGACAACCAATCCATAGTGCTCCAGCTTTGATAGTATAATGTCAAAGTGCTCCAGATCTTCCTCTCGAGATTGATTACATATACTTGTGTCGTTTATGTACACCTGAGCAAATGGACAGCCCTGGAAAACTTCCTCCGCCAGACGGTGGAATGTTTAACTTGCATTCTTTAATCCAAAATGTATGCATCAGAACTCATGCGATCCATCTCTAGGAAATCGAACTGCGGTCGGTGGTGTAGACTCTGCCTTCATAGGCATTTGATAGTACGCGTTCTGCAGAACTAACGTTGTGTAAACGTCATACCCAATTATATCCCTGAGAAAATTAATCTGGTACTGTAGAGGACACAAATCACCTTTCGTTACCGAATTCAATAGTCAACCTCATAGTCTCTGTTCACTATTGGAGATACAAAACTCGAATTTGGGCGCCTAAAATTCCTTCCTCTCTTAATTACATAAATTATTCCATTGCGAATTGTTGCTTATAGTGTGCAATCGGTTGATAATTAGGCGAACAGAGTAATGTCGTCATCAACTCGATTTGGTGTTCTATGTCTGTCTTCAGCCCTTTCCGCATAGCATTGATCATTAAAAACGACCAGTTGTTTCTCGATGACTTCTGCTAAGTTTTCAGCGTTTATTAGTTTGGCTAGTCCATCTGACCTAAATACTGAGATCCCAGTCTCATCATAGTTCAATATCCTTTTGCCATATACAATGGTCTGGGTCTTTGGATCTAACGCCAGGTTCAAATGGATCAAAAATCCATCCCAATGAGGTTATCGTTTAAGTCAGCGACCAGAAAAGTTCACACGAACGATGATTTCAGCCTCAATACCACTGACTATACTTTGACACCCTTAACCATTATTGGACTTCCGTTGGTGGCCCATAATTGATAATTACTCCACATCGGATCGAACTATGCTTAACTCAGTACCCGTGAATATTAAGAATTTGAACCCACTTAGTTAATTCGTTAGGCCGAACGATTTGCCGTTATAGCCAACAAACTTCTCTGGATCTCCTTCTAACAGAATCTAACAGTCTTAATAACTGAATTAGTGTGCTTATCTTCCATCGAAGTTCCAGAACTTAACTTCGATGATTTGTATTCCTCGTTTGGGCACTTCTTAGAGCCTTCCATGCGCAACCCATTCTACGGCTCCTACTGGTGGGGTTCAATTAGTATTCTCGATAATTGCACCTAGGCACAGGACGAGAACTACTATTCCATCTGGAACCACTCAACCGTGGGAAGTTGCATCCTATCCTTGACATTTTCCATGCTTGGCATAACTACGATGAGAAATTTACCACTCGCGTTGTCCATGAACATCGTCACGTGATTAGAAATTGATATTTTATTACGAAAATGAGACCTACATCTAACTGCATTTTCGACATTGTGTTTCACCAAGCACATATCTCTGGAAGTAAAACCCTTGAAAACAGAACTTCGAAATATTATTACCCGAAACTAATTTGAGATTCTTCCCGTGATATAAATAAGAATAATAATTTGTAGTCAATTAAATCACTTATTGTCAAAATACTGTGCAGGTAATTCTCATACAGGAAATCAGATAAACATATACCGCAATGCAAAATCTCAATAAGACTTAATATTAAATTTAACGATGACAAGCAATGATATTGAAAAAAATTAAAAAGAAAATTCGAAAAAAAAGTTTTTTTAATCATAATTTTTTATGAACCCAGCGGTAACTTCAAATGTCTATAATGAATTTGATGAAAGCACTTCTCTTCCTCAACTCCTCCCTCCCCTGTTGTAAAATACTTTGCTAGTCACAATTTCATTCACCTCCACATATCCTACCTTTGATTTGTTATTTCAATGGTCGGGCCAGTTGGCCTTTGATGCCAAATAAATGTATTATTATTATTAATAATTGGTTAATTTTTATATGGAGAGTTAATTGACTTCCACACTGACTTGCATGAGCTTCTCTTATGACGCACATAAACCGTCTTGTATTTCGTATCCATTTTACAATTTTGATTTTCACAATATACTCTTGATACCACGAGGTTGTTTTTGTATTCAAACATACTGAGAACGGTCAGGAAAAGATATAATTATTCTATTCTTTATGCTAAATCTCCTTCTGAATCACTTGTTATGCGTGGAGTGTTGTGTATAAAGTCCACATTCATTTTGCCTACTACTTAATTAAGTATATATACTTGTGCTTAACAAGGCGACTAATCTTAAGCTCGAGGACACAGCTCTGGTACGGATTAGGACTGATTGAACTTTTACTCTTTTATTTATCATGATTTCGAATGTCCGCTAAATTAATTTGTAAATATGGTTAGGATCATTTCAATTTATCAGATAATTCATTGCTTATTATGTTCCAAATAATGGTTGTGCATTCGAGAGTGGGTCTTATATGTCTTAAAAGGAATATGCCTAAGCTCAGTCGTCTTTGTTTTCCTTAGTATTACGAGGATCTCATTGAATACCCATTTCCAAGTACGCATCTATTTTGTCTTCCGAAGGCTTCAACATCGTTCATACTAACCCCTGGAAATGAGTGCGATCTAATCTTTGTTGTTAAGCTTCGTTTCAGACAGCATTTGATCCATCATCAGGCCTCAAAACACAAACACAGTACAATGCTCACAATAGCTGATTTAAGCAAATGTGATAACCTCGTACCGAAGCATTTCTATTTATATTTTAACTTTTGACTCACCAATGGTTTCAAACAAAAAATTGGTCTCAGTAACTAAGCTCTATATATGCATAAAAATGGAGCACATGAAAACATCCACTCAACAATTATATATATATATATATATATATATATATATATTCATTGTACCCTTCCTGTGTGCAAAAAAAAGAAATTTTATCAGATATAAGAAATATTTCTTTCGCATTGTCTTCTCAAATATCTACTAATGAACATATCTTTATATATAAATTGGAAAGCAAAACAAGATAGAAATATGTGAACATAGAGAGAGTGTGAAAAACAGACACCAATCAAATTTCGTGCGTCACATCCAGTTCAAGCTCAATTCTTGTACGTGCTTCTTCTGCTTACATAAATCCGGCTGCATTTTGTTTATCCATAAGGCTTCGTATGTGGCTAGCTCCCTTTTGTTTTTGCATTTAGTAATTACTTTGAATGCTACGTCTGGAGAAAATACGTGCGATGTTTCGATGATGTGTTGCGCAATAGCAGACGTGTATTCACCATTTGATTTAAAACAGGCGTTTAAGTTTCAATGTTCTCTCATTCGAGTAATTAATTAACATTCTAGTCAGTCAGCCTACATAAAGATGATATATATATATATATATATATATATATATATATATATATATATATATATATATAAAGATAATGAAAATTACAGGCAACCTTTATTGAGCATAGTACAGTTATCTCAAATTTAAATACACAACTAGTGTACAGAATGTTGGAAGTGAAGATATCCTTTATGTATTATAAGTGTAATGTTGCGATGTCACGGTGATTAAAGTTAAAATTCAAAAATAAAGAAAAACTGACACACTTAAACACGGAACTTGGTGAGTTATAGCACATGGTTGTTACTACTGTAATTATTATTGACTTAGAATGACAAGACTGCAATTATATTGTATGACAGCAGTGAAACATTAGTCAGTTTAGAATTTTGTTTAACACTGATAGTATTATTAGTCAATAGAAAGAGTGTGAAGGCCAGAGCGATGCTTGGGTTAAGAATAAATAAAGAGAGAAATGAAGTGAAAGTAAGGACAAACTAGAGGTCTAACCAATACTAATAATATGCACGTTGCTAAGTTAAACAACTCAGAAATAATTGTATATAAATATATGTCCACTTATCGAAAATAAATCATTATGTATATATATATATATATATATATATATATATATATATATATATAATACCACACCCGACAAAGGATAAAGAGTTATTATACTTGAAGCCGACGCCTAAAGACAGTCCATGAACGAGATCGTAAATGATCAACAGAAATTCAAACTAGACAACAAACAGAAAGATGATTCGTCAAATATCGAATAAAAAATAAATGCAATTCCGAAAAAGATGGAAAAACACGTCTTATCATCGATGACTGATTCCGATATTAGATCAAAACTCAGAAGACATCCAAAAGACAAAACCCGTCGAAACAAACACTACAAGATTGTACGGCAAACCAAAATCTCATAAAGCCGTGACAGCCTCAGGAACTCCCTCGATAGGGCATATATATATATATACGTATACATATTATATCTTTAACACACCTTATATAAAGTTATCAAAAGCACAAATATACATGTACAACTCATATACAATTATGCATCTGTATAAATAAATATAAGCAATAATGTGATTTTATATATATTTCCGACCACACCTTGCATAAATATATACGAAACACATAAATATCTTCGTTTATAGAATTTATAGATATTTATTCATATATAGCAATATAAGCAACAGTATGAGTCAAATGTCTCTTATCAAATATATATATATATATATATATGTTTATAATTTGTTTATTTAAAAATTTTAATCTAATTGTTTATTTATTATTACAATTAATTAGCAGCATCTTAAATTAATATAAGAACAATATCTACATATATATATATATATATATATATAGTTTAATATAAATATTGGTATATGTATCATATCTAATAATAAAACATTTATTTGGCAAAAAAGGCCAACAGGCCCGACCATTGAAATAAAAAATCAAAGGTAGGATATGTGGAGGCGAAAGGAATTGTGACTTGCAAAGTATTGAAGAGAAGTGCTTTCATTAACTTCATGGTAGTTCAATATAGTGAGAAAAGAGAGATTCCATTTGACTGGACAGGATCAATTGGATTTCAATCCATGAAGAGTTTGAGCATCAATGCAAGGTAGGCTGGTGTCGGACAGATGAATTTGAGTGTGAGTTTGAAAGTGTTGGCGGATTGGAAGCAAACGTCGACCGACGGAGTTCTTTATCGTGGATATTGAATTCCTGTAGGGTAATATTGCCTAGGGTGGAGTCGACTAGATTGAAGCTTGTGTTTCGTGCAGAGTTCACTGGCTTCCGTTGAACGAGGTTATGACTGATGGTAGGCGAGGGGATTCGATGACCGATGTATACCGTCGGGTGGTCCAGCAGACTTTTGAGTTTCTGGTCGTTCGCTGAAACAAAAAGGAAAAGGATTAGTTGAGCAAAACGTGGTAAAGTATCCACTATATGGATGTGATAGAATGAAAAATGAGAATAGAAATGGTATGAGGGAGTCAAGAGTGAGAGATTTACAACCAGAGTGGGAAAAGTGGAAGTTAGAGGTCAGCCAGAGGGATTTCGCCCTCCGAAACTAGTAAAAGGAGAATAGTCTGGGGATGAAAGAAATGTAATGATTTAAGATGGAACCAATTTCACTTTCAAACGGTCGTCTCACATAGAAATTTGTCGAGGAAGTAATGATGGGTTGCCTTTTCAAATTCGCGCTGGGGGTGGGAGCTTTATGTTCGTGGGAAGAGCGTTGAAGACACTAGTGGCTTTGGAAAAGAGATAGATTTTGTTAAATATATTGTGAGTATGGTTAGATTCGATTGAAGAGTTGCTAGAGCGTGTAGCGTAGTGGTGACTTGGATGAGCAAGGTTGGACAGTGATAGGCATGTTGTGATCTTATGAATAAAAGATATGACTCGAAGGTGACGGGTAAACCAAAGCGGTAGAAAGTTTGCCAGGAGTAGGCGTTCCCGATAGTTTTGGCTGTGACGGAGGACTCGCTTTAGAAATCTGAAGGAGATCTGTTCGATCTCGTACGAGGTGGCTAGAGTGAGAGGATAGTAAAATTCGCTAGCGTATGAAATGAGGGGTAGGACATAGACATTGAATAGCGTGAGTTAAAGAGGGGTTGTTTGTCTTGAAGCAGATCAGACGGGCTCATTTGAAAAGTTTTGAAGTAGTGTGTGTAAGGTATAGGGAGAAGTCTAGAGATTTTGAAAAATAGATGCGAAGGTGCTTGGCCGAATCTATTATTTCGATATCAAGGGGATAATTTTCATCCGGGATAGAACAGAATGGGTCGGCGGAGAGTTTCATCAAACGAGTCTTGGCGGGGTTTAGTTTGAGACAGATATTGCTAAGCTGCGAATGGAGCGAGGATAACAGCTCCGATATAAGGGGTAAGGTAGGGGTTGGATGCTGTGGGGTTACTGAATACTATGACTATGTCATCCGCATATATAAACAGCTAGAAAAGGTTGTCCTCAATCTGTACCTTCACGAGTGTAAGGTTGAAAAGAATAGGACCAAGTACGGAGCCCTGGGGAATTCCAGACCGTATAAGGGCTGGCCTCGAGTGACTATTTCCGACTTTTACAGTTGCGCATCGGTTTCGGAGATAGTAACTGATAAGATTGAGGACGTTGGCTCAGACACCGCTGCTCAATAAGGCGGATTCAGTTGCTGAAAATGACAAAAAATCAAAAGCCTTGGATATATCCAGGTAGAGGAGATTTCAATCATGACCAATGCAGAAGGAGGAGTAACAGTGATTAAGGACACTAACTAAGTTGGTGGAAGAGGAGCGGCCATTCAGAAAATCATGTTGATCGTCGAGGAGATAGAAGTTGTCCTGAGAATTAATGAAGGGGTAGCTTAGGTTATATAAGACCCTGTCGAAGATTTTAGTGAAAGAACGATAGTAATGGAGCGGAGATCATTGAATAAGGAGATAGACGGAGTGTCATTTTTTGGGATAGGAGATCGTCGAATTAAGCCATTCCGGGGGACGATAGGTGGTTTCGAGGCATCGATTGATAACATCAGCAACCAGAGAGAAGAGATTCCAGCCAAGAAGTGCAATCATGCTTACCGAGACCCCGTATTGATCGAATTGATGTTGAGATTTTATGTCTTTAATTTTTCGAGCGACGGAGGCCGGTGAGATGTTGAACCAGCGTAGGTTCTCAGCGTCTCCCTTGTCTAACATCTCATCAGGCGGAGTGGGAGTGGAAAAGGATTCGAGGAGATAATTTAAATAATCCTCGGGCGACCGAGAGAAGTTTATATATGAGGTTTTGAGCTTTTTTAGCAATTGTCGTTTGATTATAGCGAACTTTATCCGGAAGTAAGGAGCTGTGCGAATGCGTCTCTCGATATTGAGCACTTGTTTGTTGTTAACCTATTTAGTGTGCTCATCGATACGTCGCAGTGCGAGAGCGCGAGCAAGTGATGATGTGCGTAGTCTAGAGTTGCGTGCAAGGTTGTCGCGTACCTTAAACAAGGTTTTCAACTTGTTCGTCGCGTGTATGTGTTGAATAGATATGGCAGAATTAAGGATAAGATGTTATGGACTTCGGAAAATCATGAGGAGAGGTTGTTTAAAAGAAAGAGCTCCCTCCAGTTAACGACGTCACAGAGTCGGGGAAACTCTTCTCAGTTGGTAAATTGCCTGAATGATTGATTTTCATCTATAGAGATAAAGGATAAAAAAAGAATAAGGAAGGATACCTGGCAGTGATCGCGATTAGGGAAGATCTCCCGAGATTGGATATAGGTCACCTACCTATGTATGTTTATAGTATAAATAGATATAAATATAAGCAACTGTGTGTGAGATTAATAAATGTCAACATTATATAACTTCATGATATATATATATATATATATATATATATATATATATATATATATATATATATATATATATAGAAATTTTATTATCGTATGTATTTAATTTTATATAAGCACGTTATATTCCATAACCATTGCTAAATCTGTGTATGCTGAGAAAGATAAGGATAAAAGGAAATAGGAATTTCTATAAACGGGGTTTCTTACTGCGATTCACAATTAATTCAGATTCATCCGCCTCCTGTTTTCTGACCCCAGAAAAGCTTCATTAAAATTGGGCCTAATGATTTTCCTACCGATGTTACATTTATTACATCATGCCCCGGTTTTATTTCAATCGACTCTCTTATTTGTCTAGTTAAACTGTTTCGGTTGCATAACGCGATGCGTTTACTTCTATTCCAGTATATTTCATGACCTTTTTCCCTTGAATGCCTAGCTAAATCTAATCTTTGAGCTTGGCCGTATTTGCAGACCGTTTTGTGTTCTCTTCTACGAACTGTTATCGGGCGCATGGTTTCGCCTATATACCTGAGCTTGCAATCTTTGCAAGGTATCGCATATACTCATGATGTGTCGAGGAGTTCTTTTTTTTGTTTTTGGTTAGGTAGTTTATTGCATATAGTAAGCGATTGTCTTAAACCTGTTTTTATATTGTATTTAGCTTCTATTATTTAAATTTTTCTGCTCAATTTGGAATCAAGTAACACCATAATTTTTCGCTTATCTAGTTTTCTTCTTTAATTTTTTTATTATATTACCATTAAATCTTAGCGACATCTCCTCTATTAACTTGTATATTATAATTGACGGAAGCCGTTTATTTTGAATATTACCTATTATCTCATCATTTCCTTATCTCCATTTTTCAAATTCTTTGTTTTAAGACTCCTTAATATCATGGATTTAAGAATGCCTATTTTCAATCCATATGGTTGGTTTGATAAGAAATTGAGAAGATGTCCTGAAGATTTCTCTTTCTTAAATATATCTCTTTCCAATCTGGGTCCATTCTGCTTTATTTTGACATCCAGAAAGAATAGTTCCTCATTATTCCCTTTTTCTAATGTAAATTTTAATTCTCCTAGCTGGTTGGCTAACTCCAGAAATTTATTAAACTCATTTTCACCGTAATTCAAAATTAGAAACATATCATCCAGGAATCTCACATACAAGTTTGGCTTGAATGGAGATTATAACAACAAATGTTTTTCAAAATAGTGCATAAAAATATTAGCGACGGGGACTGATAATAGTTGACCCATAAGGACACCTTTCGCTTGTTTATAAAATTAATTTCTGAACATAAAGTTCGTGGAAGATATAGACATATTTAACATTCCCATGATACTTCTTAATGCCATTTTACTACTTTCTACTATCTCTGAAAATTATTATAATCATGTTTGCGGTCTTAATATAAACACCAGACCCATTAATTACTTACATATGTCAGTATAAACTAAGAATTGTATAGTGTAGAAAGGCAATTCATCCAGTAGACCGGTTTCGTCCTTATTGAGAACTCATCAGGTACTGGCCAGAATTTGCCGCGGACAGGATACGAACCTGGGCACGTCTGCTTCGGAATCTGGTGCTCTAACCACTGAGCTATCCTGCCACTATACAATTCTTAGTTTATACTGACATATGTAAGTAATTAATGGGTCAGGTGTTTATATCAAGACCGCAAACTTGATTATAATAATTTTTATCACCACCCGCGCAACCAATGTTCGTTTAATATCTCTAGAAGTTAACAATTAAATACTGTTTATTGCGGAGAACTAATATATATGCAAGTATGTATTAGGTGTTGCGAACCTAGTTACAAATTAGTTCAGTTGTGACCAGAAGGATAAACCAAAGGCAGCATGAACGGAAAGTATAATCTCATGAACATTCGTTTCGTGCTTACTGGCGACTCATCAGTAGGAGCCGGTATTACGCCCTTTAACCACTATATATTTGGTAGAAGAATGTGGAATAATAGGATGGTACAATCTCCTAGACGAATGTGTAAACCTGCAATAGTGAGGCTAACATCATATAAAGTCTACGACAATGCGACTTCAACGCTAACTCTCACTATATAATATATATACCGAGTCTGTAAAGGATACTAACACTATGGCTATTGTGTTAGTAACCGATACCAACATTATTGCAACGAAAAGGTACATGGTACTAGCACAATGGTTTCCGAGTCGGAACATGGTACCAATATGATATATAAAAATTTATACTATAGTTCACTGAAATTGAGAATTACAATATACTGAATTGAATGATGTCATGCTTACCGCGAAATGAGATAACTGATATCGATCAAGGCCAGGGTGTATGTATTTACTGGAGTAACAGGTGTTCAGAAATTGTTGTAATTCTCAATTTCGGTGAACTATAGTATAAATTGTTATATATCATATTGGTACCATGTTCCGACTCGGAAACCATTGTGCTAGTACCATGTACCTTTTCGGTGCAATAATGTTGGTATCGGTTACTAACACAATATCAATAGTGTTAGTATCCTTTACGGACTCGGTATATATATTATATAGTGTGAGTTAGCGTTGAAGTCGCATTGTCGTTGACTGTAGATAAATTTAGCTTCATTATTGCAGTTTCTAGGTTCGCAACACCTAATACATACGTGCATATATATTAGTTCTCCGCAACAAACAGTATTTAACTGTTAAATATGTATCAGTTTTCTAATTCTTGTTTTGGCTGATTGGTAAGTGTATATGCGTTTGTATCTGTGTGTGTGCCTTTTGCATGGAAAGGTCCTTCTCACTGTATAGCAAAGTCATGTCTGACATCTGTTCATTATTGTATTGATCACCTGAGAATTAACCATCTGATCGAATTGTTCGCTGTTACTTGTACGAATGTTATTTTTACGAGTGTAGTCTTTCTTCACCTTTTTGCACAAATTTTTATTATTTACTTGTTAACAGCGCAAGTGTAAATTGCAGTGTGGAACGCTCATATTGTTTGGAAACTTATGTCACCGTATGCGCATCTCTTTTTTCCTCTTCAGTTTTTTGCCAATCCGATTGAATGTTTTTTTATTCTAGTCGAGGTCCTGTTTGGTCTGGCTTGGATACTAGATCATATTTGTTGCCTCTCACATATTCAAATGAAAACCCAGAATGTATATAAATGAAAGATTGTAGAGTGAAGTTTAGTGTTCTCGAAATAAATGGCTATTATTCACTTTTTATTAATGTGTTTTTATTCCTAATTTATATATATATATATATATATATATATATATATATATATATATATATTCTTTATAATGTCCATACCTTTTAATTTTTGC
>JAQBSW010006986.1:0-44333 GCA_029291075.1 Eudiplozoon nipponicum
TACAATTATGCATTTGTATAAATAAATATAAGCAACAGTGTGATTTTATATATATTTCTGACAACACCTTATATATATATATACGAAACATGTAAATTTCTCACGTTTATAGAACCTATAGATATTTATTCCTACATAGCTATAATATAAGCAAAAGTGTGAGTCAAATATCTTTAATCAGAATAGTCTGTTACTATCCATGTTTACTGATTATATATATAGGATTTTTTTTATTAATTTCAATGTAATTATTTAATAATTAATACAAAATTTATATACAACACCTCATATAAATATATAATAATTTCAGAATATATATATATATTAATATAAATACGTGCATATCTATATACATATATATATATATATATATATAAACGCAAAATTTTACGTTCCCCTTTAAAGACACGTGCCAGCGGTTAATTATGAATATATTCTATAAGACAACTACTATTTATTTATTGCGTTATTCACACCTTAAATAAATTTATAAAATTCAAAAATATGTATAAAAACATATATATAAATATAAGCAACAGAGATTAATAAATGCCATAATAATATAATTTCACAATATACCAAGTAAATATATCAGCGTATGTAATTAATTATCTATAAACGCATCGTGTATCATATCTATTGACAAATCTGTGTGCTATATATTGAAGTTTTAGAGAAACATAGGGATTTTTTTATCGTTCAATATCTTTCTCAATAAGTTTCCAATAAACAGGGTCTCCTATTCAATTTTATAATCAAATCCGTTTCATCTACATCCCGTTTTCGGAACCTAGAAAAATCTACAGTAAATATTGAGCCTAATTATTTTTCTAATCATGTTACATTCACTACACCATTGGAATGCTTAAGTAACACAGAATTTCATTTTGGTTGAAGATACACTTTAAGCTCGACGCGCTACCATAATGGTGAACGGCTTTTGGATAGCGGCGCTGAATATAGATTATATTTAAGTAATACAAACTTCAGACGTAGTGTTAGACGTTGTGCCACATGGCGTCCTCCAGCACCCGGACAGCGGTTGACTGAAATAGATCATGTAGCAATTAGTTATAGCTATCGTTGTTTTATCCAGGATTGTCGTTCTTTATGGAACACTTATTGTGACTCGGACCATGCACTTATCCCTTGTAGATTTGCACTAAAATTTTCCGGGAAAATAATTAAGAATAAACCCAAAATTGATGTAGGCAAATTCAAACAACCGTCCTTCCGACAAAATTATGAAAATATTCTAAAGGCTACTCTAATTGGTCTGGATGGCGAAACTCCGAATTTACCTTGGTCCAAGATAAGTTCCACTATGCACAATGCAGGCTACTGTGGCATGCAGGCCCCGTAGAAATAATCATTGGCTCTCTGTAATATCTATGGAGATACTCGAAACAAGGCGCAAAATTCCACCTGACTCGAGTCATAATAATACTCGTCGCAATATAAGACGCCAACTTAAGTGCAGTCTAAAAGTCGATCTCGAAAACTTTTGGACCAGAAAGGCTGAAGAAATGGAAGCGTTCGCGTCAGGTAATAGTCGCTGTTTGTTCCAACTTATTCGCGCAACAGGTCCGAGAAAATTAAAAGTTAGTGAAACTATAAATGATAGTAACAACCATTTAATAACCGATAAAATAAGTCGTCTTGACAGGTGGGCTGAACACTTTAGAGATCAATTTTCTTGGGCACCCGCGTCAGTTCCGATTTCCGAAAGCATGTCTGCATCAACAGTGTGGAATGTTAGTCCCGAAGAACCATCCGAATTAGAAGTACGCGATGCAATCCTATCTCTTAAACGCCGCAAAGCCGCAGGCCCCGATGATTTGCTTCCAGGATTATTTAAGGATGGTGGCGATATAATTTCAGGAGCGTTGACCAAACTTTTTCATACTATATGGAATGAGGAAACCGTACCACTTGATTGGAATGAGTCGACCATCATTCCCATCTTCAAAAAAGGCAATCGTAATTCGTGCGATAACCATCGTGGTATAAGCTTGACTCCGGTCGTATCTAGGTTATTTGCTCCGATTATCCTACGTCGTCTTAGCGCTTCACGTGAATCACATACAAGAGAAGAACAGGCCGGATTCCGCGCAGGACGAGGTTGTATAGATAATATTTTTACGTTAAGGCAAGTTCTTGAACAGAGACATTTATATCACCGTCCCACAATAGCCGTCTTTCTAGACTTCAAGGGTGCATTTGATTCGGTGGATCGCAATGTTTTATTCCATATTTTGTCGAAAAGCGGTGTGCCCACAAAATTTGTTAATATTATACGAGCTCTCAACACAAATACTTCTGGTCGCGTTAAGGTCTACAACGAATTAACGCATAACTTTACAACCAGCAGTGGTGTTCGTCAAGGTTGTCCACTTTCCCCTTTTTGTTTAATTTTGTAATCGATGCTATTATGAACAACACTCTCCCACACATTCAGGATGCTGGAGTTGAAGTTCTCCCGGCGATAAACTAGTCGATCTTGACTATGCGGACGATATCGTACTATTATTCGACAATCGGGATGCTGCCCAGGCCACCTTGAATAGATTAACAGACGTTGTTCCGTCTTTCGGTATGAAATTCGCACCCTCTAAATGTAAGATACTGTTACAGGATCACCCACCACTCACTCCAACGTTGCGACTGCAGAATGAAGATCTAGACATAGTCGACAGGTTTACATATCTTGGGAGCTCTATCAATAACTTAGGCAATATGTCCGACGAGGTGAGAATACGAATCGCGAAAGCTAGAGTAGCTTTCTCGAACCTTCGTCATTTATGGAGAAACGCGAATATTTCACTTTGCCTTAAAGGTCGTGTTTACAATGCATCTGTACGCGCAGTCTTACTATACGCTAGTGAAACTTGGCCTCTTAGAGTTGATGATTTGAGACGCTTACAGGCATTCGATCATCGTTGTTTGAGAAGTATAGCACATGTTGGTTACCAACAACGAATAACTAACGTTGACATCCGTAGACGTATTTTTGGATCTGACAATAAGTGCTCGTCGTTAGAAAAACAAATAAGGCTCCATCAACTTCGTTGGCTCGGTCACGTTTTGCGTATGCCCTCATTTCGATTGCCCAGTAGAGCTCTGTTCTCTCATCCAGCACCAAATTGGCGTAAGAAACAAGGTGGGCAGATTTTGACATGGCAGAAACAATTGAAGTCACTTACATCCAAATTGGGTAGTATAGGACCCACTCGTCTGCCAGGATGGGGTCCTCGTGCGCATCATAGTTCTTGGTTAGAAACCCTTAGCGATATGGCATCGAATCGAGCTCAGTGGCGATCTTGTTGCAGATGTCTAGTAGAATCATCTTCGTAACTTTCTTTTCTTAGTAGGGCAAAGTTAGCTGCGAGGTTTGGTTTGTTTATGACGTGATACAGTGAAATCCGCAAGGAAGCTGTATTGCTGATGTCGCCTTGCCCGAATGCTAACTTGGTCATAATGGTGTTGTGGAGAGGTTTAGCTTGCCTCATTTCTGTGAGTTATCCTGATAAATTTACTCATAGTAACATTCTGTCTCTGCCTCTCTCTCTCTCGTAAATCTCACTAATAATTTGTCTAAATTCACTTATATACTTTTTTCACTCCTTATGTTATATGGCAGTGAAACATTAGTCACTTTTGACTTTTGTATGGCTGGACATGATGATGATGACATCATTCTTCAATTTTATTTCAATCGACGCGATGCGCTTGCATCCTTCCCAGTTCATTTCATGACCTTTATCCTTGGAATACCTAGCTAGATATGATCTTTGAATATGTCCGTATTTGCAAACCGTCTTGTGTTCTCCTCTCCGAACCTTTATCGGGCACATAGTTTCGCCTGTATACTTGAGCTTGCAATCTTTGCAAGATATCGTATATACTCATGCTTTATTGATGGGTTCTTTTTTTCTTTTTGGTTAGATAGTTCATTACCTTCATTAATGGATTGTCTTAAAGCTATTTTGATATTGCATTTAGCTAATTAAACGAACATTGGTTGCGCGGGCGGTGATAATAATTACTATAATCAAGGTTGCGATTTTGATATAAGTATCTGACCCATTAATTACTTACATATGTCAGTATAAACTAAGAATTGTATAGTGTAGAAAATGAATTTCATCCAGTACACCGGTTTTATCCTTATTGTGAACTCATCACGTACTGGCCAGAATTTGCCGCGAACAGGGCTCGAACCTGGGCAAATCTGGCTAGAGTAGCAGATTCCGAAGTAGACGTGCCCAGGTTCGAGCCCTGTCCGCGGCAAATTCTGGCCACTACGTGATGAGTTCCCAATAAGAACGAAACCGGTCTACAATATGAAATGCCTTTTCTACATTATACAATTCTTAGTTTATACTGGCATATGTAATTAATGGGTCAGGTGCTTATATCAAGATCGCAACCTTGTTTATAGTAATTGTATTTAGCTGATTTTATTCTAATTTTTCTGCTCGATTTTGAATCAGGTGATATTATAATTTGGCGCTATTCTAGTTCTGTTTCCTTCTTTACTTGGTTTATTATTTTACCTTCAAATCTTTCTATCATAATTGAGGGATAGCCGTTTCCGTCGTAAAGACCATCCCCTCCTCAACGTGGTACGACGGTGTCAACCATGTTTCGATGGCCGATCGTACATGGGCTAACGGGGCTATGGCGGTGGTGTCACCAGGGCGTGGTGGATTTCCGACCGGCAATCGGATCTCCTATAAAATACCACATGAGCCCGACGACGGCACCATGACTCGGCGTGTGTTCCCCGCCACAAAAGGGTTCAACAGCCACAGGATTACATGGACTCCTGGACAGTACCCCGTACTTCCGAATGGCGAATGAGCTCTCAACAGCCACCGGCAACCATGCAACTTACTGCTGCCTTGCAGACTGCGCTTGGATGTGCAAAGGCTAGAGGTGCGTCCTCGATCAAAAAGCCGAGTGGTGAGGGGACACCACTTGTACCAAATTCCCAAGAAACTCCATGAAAACTCCATGAAAATGTCACAATCTATGAATACCGTTCATGCTACGGCGTCCCCGGCAAGCGACGCGCTCTGTGCTCCCCCAGAGGCTAGGGTGTCAAGTGAAAAGCTATCTGGTTTTATCAGCGCGAAAACACCTATTTATTTCGGGTGTTGGAATGTTCGAACACTGCTTGATATCGGCAGCCAAGCAATCACGGCCAAATCTTTATATGACTACCAGATTGAAGTTGCATGCCTGTCTGAAGTCCGACTGCCCGGCACAGGATCAACGAAGATAAAAGTACCGTCGGCAGAATCAACGTACTTGATGCATCACAGCGGACCAGTTGACGGGTCCGGACAACACGGTGTAGCCATTCTACTTGGTCCTACGGCGCAGAGAGCCATGCTGGCTTGGAATCCTGTATCACCGAGGATCGCAACGGTACGACTGAGAGGGAAACCTTTCAACATCACAGTGGTAGCCGTCTACGCACCAACCCTCGCAGCTGATTCAGATGTGAAAGATGAGTTCTACGACCAACTGCAAGAGACTATCAACGGAATTTCCAGAGGCGACATACTGTTTGTCGCTGGTGACTGGAACGCACGAACAGGACCTTCTGACTCATCCACCAGACACATACTGGGAAAGTTTGGTCTAGGTGAACGCTGCGAGAACGGAGCACGACTTATCAGCTTTGCAGATGTCAACCATATGTGCGTTACCAATACGCGTTTCCAACACCCTCGGAAGCATTTGCTCACCTGGTATTCAAACGATGGTCACACAGCCAATCAGATCGACTACATTCTGGTACGGTCGCGTTGGATGTCTTCTGTCGAAGATTGCAGGTCATACCGAGGAGCTGAAACTGGCAACCGAGGAGGGTCCGACCACACTCTAGTACGTGCCAAATTGAGGCTTCATCTCAAGTCCCGACGGCGCCGTCAACCTACGAGACGCCTGAATGTTGCAACCCTAACGGACCCATCCCGTTGTACAGCACTATCTGCCTCAATCACTGCAAAGTTGACTTCCGCTGACGATGGAACTCATGCCGTAGATAAAACCAATGTGGAGCATCAATGGAATAACTTGAAACTCTCTACTCAGCAAGCTGCGCTTGAAACGCTCGGAACCATCAAAAGTCACCATAAAGACTGGATCTCTGAACGCACGATACGGGCGTCACAAAAAGCAAGAGATGCCCGGATGAATAACGCGCCTAATTATCGCCACCTGAGACGTGAAACAACGAGGTCTGCTCGGGCTGACCGTAAGCAGTACTGGGATGAAATGGCTTCCGCCATGGAATCGGCTGCAAACGTCGGTGATTTCGGGGGTCTCTTCCGTCTTATACGTAAAGCATCCACTATTCTAAGACTCCTTAATATCATGGATATAAGAGTGCATATTTTCATTCAATATGGGTTGCTTGAGAAGAAATTGAGGAGTTACGGGTAAGTCTCATTCCTAAATATATCTCTTTCCAATCTGGGTCTATTCCCTTTCATTTTCATATCCAGAAAGGGTTGGTCTGCCATCTGCAGTATATATATATATATATATATATATATATATATATATATATATATATGTGTGTGTGTGTGTATAGTTGCTGAGGGAGTGTTTACATGTACTCCATGGATATGCATATACAGAGATTTAGTTACTGAGACTAATTTTATGTTTATAACAATTAGTGAGTCAATAGTTTTTTTAAATATATAAATAGAACTGTTTCGGAATGAGGTTACCACATTTGTTTTTGTGAGTACTGAACTGTGTATGTGTGATTAGAGGCCTGATGGTGATTCCGGAAGGAAGAATAGAAACGTCGCCTTTCAACAAAGGTTAGATCATACCTTATTTCCAGTGGTAAGTATGAACGACATTAAAGAGTCCGGAAGAAATGGACGAATCCGCACCCAGCTAAATCGATGCGTACTTGGAACTGTGGATCAATCGGATCTTTGCAAAACGGAGAGTACAAAGCAGAAACACGCGAACGGAAATCGCGAAGAGCACATATGCTTTCAACTCTCAGTTTCTATTCACTGCACCATCTGTGTCGTATACCATGCGCAATTGGAAATCATATACAAATTTACGTTTCCAGACTAGCTTTTCCTTCATCATCATCATCATCATCACCACCACCACCACCATCATCATCATCATCATCATCATCATGTCCAGCTACACAGAAAGTCAAATGTGACTAATGTTTCACTGCCATATAACCATAAGGAGTGAAAAAAGTATATAAGTGAATTTAGACAAATTATTAGTGAGATTTACGAGAGAGAGAGAGAAAGAATACCTTGCTAATGAGTAAATTTATCAGGATAACTCACAGATATGAGGCAAACTAAACCACTCCACAACATCATTATGGCCAAGTTAGCAATCGGGCAAGGCGACATCAGCAATACAGCTTCCTTGCGGATTTTATTGTATCACGTCATCAACAAACCAAACCTCGCAGCTAACATTGCCCTATTAAGAAAAGAAGGTTACGAAGAAGATTCTACTAGATATCTGCAACAAGATCGCCACTGAGCTCGATTCGATGCCATATCGCTAATGGTTTTTGCCCAAGAATTATGATGCGCACGAGGACCCCATCCTGGCAGACGAGTGGGTCCTATACTACCAAATTTGAATGTAAGTGACTTCAATTGTTTCTGCCACGTCAAACTCTGCCCACTTTGTTTATTACACAAATTTGGTGCTGGATAAGAGAACAGAGCTCTACTGGGCAATCGAAATGAGGGCATACGCAAAACGTGACTGAGCCAACGAAGTTGATGGAGCCTTATTTGTTTTTCTAACAAGAAGCACTTATTTGCAGATCCAAAAAGACGTCTACGGATGTCAACGTTAGTTATTCGTTGGTGGTAACCAACATGTGCTATACTTCTCAAACAACGATGATCGAATGCCTGTAAGCGTCTCAAATCATCAACTCTAAGAGGCCAAGTTTCACTACTGTATAGTAAGACTGTGCGTACATATGCATTGTAAACACGACCTTTCAGGCAAAGTGAAATATTCGCGTTTCTCCATAAATGACGAAGGTTCGAGAAAGCTACTCTATTCTCACCTCGTCGGACATATTGCCTACGTTATTGATAGAGCTCCCAAGATATGTAAACCTGTCGAATATGTCTAGATCTTCATTCTGCAGTCGCAACGTTGGAGTGAGTGGTGAGTGATCCTGTAACAGTATCTTACATTTAGATGGTGCGAATTTCATACCGAAAGACGGAACAACGTTTGCTAATCTATTTAAGGTGGTCTGGGCAGCATTCTGATTGTCGAATAATAGTACGATATCGTCCGCATAGTCAAGATCGACTAGTTTATCTCCCGGGAGAACTTCAACTCCAGCGTCCTGAATGTGTGGGAGAGTGTTGTTCATAATAGCATCGATTACAAAATTAAACAAAAATGGGGAAAGTGGACAACCTTGACGAACACCACTGCTGGTTGTAAAGTTATGCGTTAATTCGTTGTAAACCTTAACGCGACCAGAAGTATTTGTGTAGAGAGCTCGTATAATATTAACAAATTTAGTGGGCACACCGCTTTTCGACAAGATATGGAATAAAACATTGCGATCCACCGAATCAAATGCACTCTTGAAGTCTAGAAAGACGACTATTGTGGGACGGTGATATAAATGTCTCTGTTCGAGAACTTGCCTTAACGTAAAAATATTATCTATACAACCTCGTCCTGCGCGGAATCCGGCCTGTTCTTCTCTTGTATGTGATTCACGTGAAGCGCTAAGACGACGTAGGATAATCGAAGCAAATAACCTTGATACGACCGGAGTCAAACTTATACCACGATGGTTATCGCACGAATTACGATTGCCTTTTTTGAAGATGGGAATGATGGTCGACTCATTCCAGTCAAGTGGTACGGTTTCCTCATTCCATATAGTATGAAAAAGTTTGGTCAACGCTCCTGAAATTATATCGCCACCATCCTTAAACAATCCCGGAAGCAGATCATCGGGGCCGGCGGCTTTGCGGCGCTTAAGAGATAGGATTGCATCGCGTACTTCTAACTCGGATGGTTCTTCGGGACTAACATTCCACACTGTTGATGCAGACATGCTTTCGGGAAGCGGAACTGACGCGGGTGGCCAAGAAAATTGACCTCTAAAGTGTTCAGCCCACCTGTCAAGACGACTTATTTTATCGGTTATTAATTCGTTGTTACTATCATTTATAGTTTCGCTAACTTTTAACTTTCTCGGACCTGTTGCGCGGATAAGTTGGAACAAACAGCGACTATTACCTGACGCGAAAGCTACTTCCATTTCTTCAGCCTTTCTGGTCCAAAAGTTTTCGAGATCGACTTTTAGACTGTGCTTAAGTTGGCGTCTTATATTGCGACGGGTATTATTATGAGTCGAGCCAGGTGGAATTTGGCGCCTTATTTCGAGTATCTCCATAGATTTTACAGAGAGCCAGTGATTATTTCTACGGGGCCTGCTATGCCACATACAGTAGTACCTGCATTGTGCATAGTGGAACTTATCTTGGACCAAAGTATATTCGGATTTTCGCCATCCAGACCAGTTAGATTAGCCTTTAGAATATTTTCATAATTTTGTCGGAAGGACGGTTGTTCGAGTTTGCCTACATCAATTTGGGGTTTATTCTTAATTATTTTCCCGGAAAATTTTAGTGCAAATCTACAACGGATAAGTGCATGGTCCGAGTCGACATAAGTGTTCCATAAAGAACGACAATCCTGGATAAAACAACGATAACTATAACTAATTGCTACATGATCTATTTGAGTCAACCGCTGTCCGGGTGCTGGAGGACGCCATGTGGCACAACGTCTGAAGTTTGTACTACTTAAATATAATCTATGTTCAGCGCAGCTATCCAAAAGCCGTTCACCATTATGGTAGCGCGTCGAGCTTAAAGTGTATCTTCAACCAAAATGAAATTCTGTGTTACTTAAGCGCCCAACTTGAGCATTCATGTCACCTTCAGATGGAACCTATTTTGAAACTCTTAAAATGTGAAGTTTTAACTGCCACTCCAGATCTGTTGTTATACGACAGAGGCCATACCACTTTGAGAAGTGACATTGATTTGAAATCTAACGACAGGGTTTGGATTTTATGTATTTTGTTAGTATACACTAAACGTTGCATCAGATGACAAAGGCAATTCATCCTGGAGACTGGTTACGTCCTAAATAGGCCAAAAACATGTGATCATAGATTGGAACCACTTACGACAGAATGGATACATGCTAATATATTGGTTCCGGGAGTATAACTCTGCCTAAACTGAACAAGACGTTGCTACGAATATATGTGTAGTAGTGTAGCTACACAAAATCGTTTTACGGATAAACTAGTTTGCAGTAGTTTAGATGCCCAGCTGACTTGGTGACAAATTTGTTGAGTATTTTTCTGTACATTTTATCGAATTTATTCAAACACTCACTGCTTAATTGGTTGTCATTTTGCCTTTTGCTGTATGTATAATATGTGTTTATTGAATGGTTTCACATAGAAACCATGCTTTTGATTGTCCTAATTTGACCACCCAAGATATAGGCGATATTAATTTTAATTACATTTTAACTATTTGAACTTTTGGTAATATAGTGTGTGTAATTTTATTTAATCGATCCCTATATTAAGAAATAAACTATACATGCGCAGGGAAAGAGTCGCATAAAGACCATTTGCAATTCGCTTGCGGGAACTTGTCTTACAAGTTAAATTATAATTAAACGAACATTGGTTGGGTTGGTGGTGACAAAAATTGCTATAATCAAGGTTGCGTGCTTGATATAAAAACCTGAGACATTAATTACTTACATATGTCAGTATAAACTAAGAATTGCATAGTGTAGAACAGGCAATGCTGGTTGTAGACCGGATTCGTCTTTATTAGGAACTCATCCGCGGCAAATTCTGGTCAGTACCTGATGAATTCCTAATAAGGAAGAAACCGGTCTACTGGATGAATTGCCTTTTCTATACTATACAATTCTTAGTTTAAACTGACATATGTAGGTAATTAATGGGTCAGGTTTTTATATCAAGACCGCAACCTTGATTAAATTATAAATGTTTCTATACACCAGTATTGAATTAATTTAAGAGGAAGTTTCTGATGGGTTCATGTAAATCATACATGTTTGTCACTAAATTCTATTAATAAAATCGTGAATGAGTGTTTCGTCTTCATTGGAACTAGACAGTCACTCTAGTTTGATTGGACGGACGGGAATGGGCCTTCAGTACAGAAGATCAACTAGGAGATCAGGTCAGCTATTGGATTATTGCACAAGTTGTGGTCGTTCAACAGGCGTTGACCACTAAAACATGATTCATCGAGACAATTATTGATAACAGACCGGCCAAATAAACTTAAATCAGATTTTCCACTGGCTATTCTGAACACATTTTTAGTACATCAAATTTAGCCAAAAAATAACATAAAATCAATTTTAAGCATAAATCTTTCACGACAACCACAAATATATGCTTTGTTAGGAAATATTAGAAGATAACAGATAATTAAGCAACGCTGGAAGAAACAAAATAATTTCTTTATTTGATAAATAAGCATCATAAAACTGACATTACCTGGTCGTGGCGGAGGTGGTGGCGAACCAGATCTGATGAAAACCTTACGGGGTTTCCTCAAAATAACTACATTAGAATCATCATCACTAGCACGCAATTGACTATTAACAATGGGCCCATTTTTAACGCTTGTCTCAATATGTCTACTAACTCCACTGTAACAGGACGAATTATTATATGTGGAAAATGGTGCCTGGTCGCTACTGGTAGACATGATCGCAATTGGATCCGCTATTTGTGACGGAGTGATTGATAACGGTGTTTGTGATAAGCTAGAAGGTGCAGGTGGTGGGGGTGGTAGAGAAAAGTCCTGTGAATTAATTGCATCAGAGAGATCGTTTCCAGTTTCACACATAGATTTAAAGCAAGGACTCGATGTATCAGGTAACATTGAAAAACATTTGTAGGGCCAATTTTTGCTAGCGATCGGCGTAGTTTTGTCTGACTGCTGCGTGTCAATTACATTAACTGCGTTCGTAGAAGAGGCTGGTTGATTTGCTGCGGATGCAAGTGTAAGCGCATTGAACCCAATAACTATAGGTGGGCTGGGAAGAGAATGATAAGCGTCCTGGTTGTGAAAGCGTAAAACATTATCGGTGGAAATTTGCATGTTGTTTACTTGATCGTATGATGCTGAAATTTCGTCTACAATAGAAAAGAACAATTAAATTTGCGAAAAAAGGTCAAAAGTTGCAAAAATAGAACAGAATATATAATTATTCAATCATAAATAACACTAGAGGCTTATTTTATTGCTAAATTTGCAATAAATAAAAAAGATTCAAAATAACTACTATATATGTACGATTTAAGTTTTAAAACAATTGTGTTACATGCTGAAATGAATATATTAACAATGTAGTATACTTAAAATTGAGGTTATGCCAAATATAAAGTGAACATACATACATGCATACATATGCATAGACAGAAATCTAAATCAAAACATCAATAATTGTGTGGGTGGTGGAGACAATCTTTTAAAATCACTGACTGGCGGTGATTTTGTTATGTTGTTCGACGACTGGTTAAATACAATGGGATTGGTGTTTACTTCAAGCTCGCAAACTTGATTTAAAGAATTGTTACCACCACCCGCGCAATCAATTATTGTTAAATTGTATTGCCTATATATGTATATGTGGCGAAAGCTGCAAACAGTTAATGTTCATGACTGCATAGAAATTGTGCAGCCGACATTTCCAGTCAAGTTCAATGTATGCGAGACTGCTAGAGGTGAGAGCCGCATATCTAAATTTGATTTCCATATATATTCAATGCGGTTTGATCCTCGATAGTCAGTTTGCCGTCGTACTCTGATGATGATCATGGAAGGTCGAAACGTGTCAGTGCGTTGCAGCTGGCGGTAGTTTTGTTATGTTGTTCGACGACTGGTTAAATACAATGGGATTGGTGTTTACTTCAAGCTCGCAAACTTGATTTAAAGAATTGTTACCACCACCCGCGCAAACAATTATTGTTAAATTGTATTGCCTATATATGTATATGTGGCGAAAGCTACAAACAGTTTATGTTCGTGACTGCATAGAAATTGTGCAGCCGACATTTCCAGTCAAGTTCAATGTATGCGAGACTGCTAGAGGTGAGAGCCGCATATCTAAATTTGATTTCCATATTTATTCAATGCGGTTTGATCCTCGATAGTCGGTTTGCCGTCGTACTCTGATGATGATCATGGAAGGTCGAAACGCGTCAGTGCGTATCCGCTGGCGGTAGTTTTGTTATGTTGGTCGACGACTGGTTAAATACAATGGAATTGGTGTTTACTTGAAGCTCGCAAACTTGATTTAAAGAATAACATACATTATAAAAATGAAAATAATAATGCCAATAGTAACAAGTACAAAACGAAGAACAACGTTAACAATAATAACAACTATCGATATAACAATAACAATAATAATAACAATCACCAAACCAATAAAACAAAAAATAACAATAGAAATAATAAAAACAAAAGCAATAAAAATAAAAATAACTGTAAAATAACAAAAACAATAGCAACAAAAATAGCAATAACAATAACAAGAATAAAAAGAATAACTATATAAATAGCAATCACAAGAGGAACAATAATAATATCAAAAATATTAATAACAATAGAAATGATAATAACGATAAATAGAACAATAATTATATAAGTAACGACAAAAAGAAAACCAACATCAATAACAAAAAACAATACCTAGGACAATAACAATTACAGCAATAATAAAAATAATAACGATATCAATAACAGTGTGATTAAGAATACTAACAATATAAACAACTAAAACAATAATAATTACAATAACTATAACAATAACCAAAATACTTGCCAATAACTTAAAAAATAAGAACAGTAACAAAATGAATAGCAGTAATAATAAAAATTTAAAAAAACCATAGCAATAATAATGACAGAACAAATAATAATGACAACAACAATAACTAGTACAATAAAAATAATAATAATAATAATAATAATAGTAGTAGTAGTAGTAACAGTAGTAGTAGTAGTAGTAGTAGTAGTAGTAGTAGTAGTAGTAGTAGTAGTAGTAGTAGTAGTAGTAGTAGTAGTAGTAGTAGTAGTAGTAGTAGTAATAAAACTGGTATATGTAATAAGTCAAAACAAAACCGTGTGAAAGGATAATGCTTTAGGACGGGTGGATCTAGCCTAGAGGTGTCTATTGGAGGAACACAAAAAACCCGACCACGTTGAACTCTAAAAAACAAAATTTAAGCGAAAACAACATTTACGCAAAGCAAATTCGGCTAATGCAGTGTGCGTAAGTTTCACTGTACCGCTGTATAAAAAGGAAAAAACCTCTTCGTCCACTTTGTAAAACTACAAGAAATCGACAATAAGATCGTCACGGAGCATGATTCAATGCAATTACACACAGGGTTTCCAACAAAGAACGATGATTAGCACATGGGCCCATTCTGATGGACAAATTGGTTCTATACTACCAAACTGATTGGGGTTTCTTTCAGCTTTCCTATCGTGCCAAATTCTGTCCACTTTGTTTTTATGCCAATCTTGCGCTGGCTGGGAGAATAATGCTCTATTGTGCAATCAAGCAGAAAGCATACATAAAGCGTAACGAAGCCAAACAAATTGAAAAGCCAAATTGTTTGCCAAAAATATAGGCCGCAGAGATGAAGTGAGCGTCCAGTGGTCCTTTAGTAGTGTCCTATATTTAGATAGTGTGGATTTCATAATGAAAGATGGAACGACGACTATCAATCTATCCTAGGTGGTCTAAGCAGAAACTTGCTCGTCAAATAATGCAATATCGTCCACATAGTCAAGATCGACTCACATGCTGCATAGAAGAACTTCAAAGGGAGAATCCTGAAAGTATAGGAAATATATTTCATAGTGAAATTTATTACAAAATGAAACAAAATGGAGGAAGAGGTAACAGCCTTCACGCACACCACTATAAGTAGTAAAGTTGTCCCATTGACTTAAAGCGTCAAGAATCGTTTGTGCATAACTCCTTTTATAATTAAAAATGTAAAAAGCATACCACTGTCGAAAGAACATCGAAAGGACCATTGTGATCCACTAATTAAAATACACCATTGTAGTCTAAAAATGGTTCATTTGGGACAGAAACACACATTGTGCTTATCCAGTATTTGCTTAAAAGTAAAAATATAATCTATACCATTTAGTCCTGTTCGAAGACCGACTAGTTCTTCTCTAGTATGTGATTCACACGAACGACAGAAATGGCGTAAGATAATCTGAGTAAATAACCCAAATACAACAAGAGTCCAGTTTATACAACTATGGTTATCGCACAAATTACGATTAGCATCTTTTGAAGATGGTAAATATGGCCAACTTGGCCCACTCTACCGGCCGATATCTCTAATGGTTATTGCCTGTTAAACCCCAGCGAGCTTCCACATCATCCTATAGCTGATAATCCATCTGTCAAACTTCTATTCTTCAGGCTCCGTCTCTTCCACCGATGGAATATTTAACCCAATACGGCTAGTACGGTTGCCCCAGTTCCACAATGAGATAAATAAAAACAAGTAATATGTTCGAGCCCTGTTCGCGGAAAATTCTGGATAATACACGAAAAGTTCCTAACAAGGACAAAAACTGGTCTTTTGGATGAATTGATTTTTCTACATTATAGAATGCTCAGTTTATACTGAAAAAAATTATATAAAATGATACTGGTATTTACATCAAAATCGCAACCTTGGTTTAATAAATGTTATGATCGCCCGCGCAATTTTAGTTTAACTAACAGCTTTAGTAATAGATGTTAGAGACAAAAATATAAAACATTTTAGAGTTCTATTGCCTTATCATATAATTCTTCAGATAAACGTTCCCAATAAGCGATGAGTTCATATAAAGTCACAAAAATGTAAACTTGGCAAATAAGCCAAAAGCTCACGTATAAGAAATATAAATAAATAGTTAATACGCAAGTGTATCTTCATATCATTCTGGAATTAGTTTATCAAAAAATTAAATATAGTACAAAAATAAATACGCATAGTAAAAAGTTCGATAGGAAAACCTAACCAAATAGTTTATAAAGCTTATAGTGTGGTCTGTCTAAAATAAAGCACAATAGCTCAGTAGTTCCACAGAAAATACAACTAACTAGTTTCCAACATAATAGCCACCTGAGCAATGTAAAACCAAACAAAATTATATATAGTCCATGAAGGAAAAAATAATTGCATACATAAACATGATGAGGATAATAAATAGGCAGTCAGTCCGCTATGTACCTGCACTACTATATGCTGATTTAGCTAGGCAGTCAGCTGTATCTAGCTGCACTATTGCACATGTTTTGATTTAATATATTACACAGAAGTAGTCACCGCTCTACGAATTATGCCACCACTATCCTTAAATGTAGTTATTTATTAGGTAATGCGAACCCAGTAACAAATTAGTTCAAATATGATCAGAAGGAAAAACCAAATTCAGCAAGAACAGAAAGTATACTCCCATATGCATATTCATTTCGGTCACACTGGTGACTCATCATTATGAGCCGTTATTACGATAATACCAACTATACATTTTTGTATAGGGCGTATCCCAAATTTTGCTTCAAGTAAAATTAACGTCAAATCGGATTTAGTGCATTTAAAGTTTGGCTATATTAGTTTAGGAAGTTAAAGAGAATTTACTTGGCAATATGCACTCTTTACTCTCATGACATTACTCCATTTAGACTCGTCTGTACAAATTTTGTGTGCTCTTTTAAAGAATTTTCAACTGTAATTACTTTCCTATCCACGTTTGTCCTCTAAGTAACACGTTTCCATTTTTTAGTAAAATATCTATGAAGGATATTTGACAATTAGCTTCATATTCAGTAGTGAAATTAATATTATGATGCAACTTATTACGCTTGTCTAATAAATCAAACGCTTGTATTTGACTTGCATAAATTAGTCATGCAATCGAAGACTACATAACAGCGAAGTATACTTGATACAAACCGAACTGTGAATTGATAACAATGTATTATTCTTCTGCACACCCATAGCTACGCAACTATTTTTTAAACATTCCGCAGAGACAAATCAGTGTATAAACACTGATTTATTTTTGTGGTGTTTATTCATAACATTTTAATTCTTCAGTTATGCTATGGCCAAGCTCAGACCAATCACTTATCATCAACAGAGTTACATGCACTCAAACAGAAATCAATTGAACAACAGCTATTAAATACGTAACAAGGACGTTCATTTATAATGTCAGGTGGATAACGAACACTAGCTAGAACAGAGCGATTCCTAAAAAGTCATGACAAACATCTTAGCAATTATTTGAATCAAGGTTGCGAATTCAGATATTAAAAAAATCCCATGACATATATATTTGGCAATATAAGCTAAACCTTGTATAAGGTAGCGAAATGCAATTTATTCAGTAGACCGGTTTCATCCTTATTGGGAAATCGTCAAATATTGGCTAAAATTTAACACCGACGGAGCTCAACCAGGACACAATAGAATCGGAATATGCGGCATTATCCAATACGCCACCCTGCCACAAACTACACAATTTTCATTGATATGCTAATGTTTCTTATTTGTGGCGCATTGGATAGAGCAACAGACACTGAAGCAAATGTGGTTCGATTCGACCGACGCCCAAGGAAAATTTTGTAGATTTCTTGAAGAGTTCCTAGTAAGGACGAAATCGGTATACTGGACGAATTGCTTTTAATATCTTACACAATGCTTAGCCCATATGATAAATTTATATATAATGGGATTTGTACATATATTTAGCTCGCAACCTTGGCTAAAATAATTTTTATCACAGCTTCCACAATCAGTGAGTGTTGAATTGCATATATCCTGGTGAATATTTAAGGTAAATGTTATGCCATGCACGACTACGAAACATAAATGATATTAATAAATTGAACAATTTCAATCCGATGAAATTAAATTTAATTCGTCACATATCTTCAATACACAAAATACAGGAACCCTTCCTATACATCATCACTTCTCATCGAGCACACACTGTGAAGGAGAATCTGCTTTACAATAATATTTGCCATGTTATCATCTATACAAACAATATCATCGACAATATTTATAGCAAAGCCACAAACAAAGAATGAGATGTACCAACAGCATTATAATTAACCTATTCATAATTATCATCATAACCGAAAGAAATTTTCACCAGGCAACCACCACCCAACAAGCCGTTCACAATATAAATTTAGTTCAAGGGTGCGAACTTGATATAAACATCAATCCCATTATATGTATACTTGTCAGTATAAAGTAAGCATTGTATATGATTGTCAATGTAATTCATCCAGTAGAATGCTTTCGATCTTATTGGGATCTTGTCAAATACTAACCAGAACTTTTCTGCGAACGGGGAACGAACCGGGCGCATTTTCATCAAAGTCTGTGATACTATTCACTGCGCAGTGTCTGGTTTGTAGTGACAGCTCGGAGGTGGCTCATTGACACTTTAAGTATAAATTGTTGTCATATAGACTCCACCAGAAAGGAGAGCTAATATAAAACACAATGTAATATATAACAGAAAATTGTACGTACTGTGCATCAGAATGGCACAGTAGCCAGTCATGGACTTGAAAACAAATGTGCTCCAGTTCGTGCTCCGTCCACGGCAACATTTTGGACATTAATTGAAGAGTTCCTAATAAGGTCCAAACCGGACTACCTTATGCAACGCTTAGTATATGCTGACGAAAAATGTGTAACTGGATTAGTGCTCATATCAAGCGCGCAGCTTTGCTTTAAATAAGTGTTATCATCCCCCGCGCAGTTATAAATTGTTTCAGCCGTTCACATATTAAAAATGGCAAATGGAAGCCACTTAATGACAATATGTTACGAATTAACAATTGTTGAAAAAGGAATAGATTAGCTTTAACAATTTACATTCTCCTGCAAAAAGATAAATCAGCTTGCTTCATTTTTTTCGTGAAATGCAATTGATGAAGGCCTACGGTAAGATAGGCCGAATATTTTGCCATAAGAAAATAACTGGAACAATGAAAGCTGCGTTAGTCAAAACGCAGATCAGGTAATTTCAAATAATCCAGGTTCGCAACAAAGAAATTCCTTCAAGATAAATCAGCTGTTCAATCTAAAATATTCATCCTGTATAAAGGAATTAATCAAAATCACAAGGAAAACCAATGAAACATACAAAATTCTTTCTTTCTCATACTTACGTAATAGAGAAAAATCAATACAGAGTATACACTTAATTAGTATTGTTATGAACGTGTCACTATTCGTAAAACTTTAAGCATCATACTATTAGGGAATATCAAAAGCAACCATTGCATATCTTACCTCCAACAGAAGATTCTTGAGAGTTCAGTATTGCAAGGCTCTTTGAAGAAGGTGGAGGTGGAAGCCCATCATTGTCATTCATATTTAACTGCTCTTGACAATCAATCGTCATTGGTAGGTGTATCGATTTCCCTGGCATTAAGTTGAAGTCCTCTGTTGACGATAGAACTGCTCCAACTGGAGACGATACACAATTAGTTGACAGCGGGGGAAGATCATAAATATCCTCAAGGGTATGTGGTAACGGAAGAGAGGAGGATGCCTCAACTGCATTGGTAATGCATGTTGCCACTGATTTGATCAAATTAAAGTAATTTGTTTGGAGTATAAATAAGTTTATAATGGTTCATTATACAAATTTAAATTGTATTAAACCTGGTTCTAGAAAATCTAAACACGTACAATAGGATTTGTGTTTACTTCAAGCTCGCAAACTCGTTTTAATGAATTTTTACCACGACCCGTGCAATCAATGATTGAATGTATATATAAATAGCTACATGGTTAATACTAAAAAGAAAACAAAAATAAGATGGACAGGGAGATAAATTTTCCTTAATGCAAATTTAAGGGCAAGACATCAAATAGGTGTTGGTATTTTCGTGTACATCAAGGATATGTCATGATCATCACCTGTAAATATATTTGGAACTTTTTGTGATTAACAAAAACAAGCGTATTTCAGATTTAAATTTACTTATATAGAAAATATTTCGGTCATTATTCTAGCGGATCAACTCCACCCGAATATGCCCAAATAAAATATTCTAAAATACCACTAAATGTAGAGATTCTTACAAATAAACAATTAAACACGTCTTCACATCTGTAAGCGAAGCCAGACAACTTTTCGTCAACTTCTCCATGCCTCGCTCGATTCAAATGAATTAATTTCTGATGTACCATAATTATTTATTTATATGCTAATTAATTAATGTCTCCATTTAGAAGATGAATATTTTCAATTCCTTCATAAATCGACCAAGCAATGGCGGAGGCAATATACAGAATGCAAACATAAAATAATTCATCTGATTTAGAAATAACATATGGAATTAGAAGAATGCTAAATTAATTCACAAAACCGGTTTGGGAAAGACAGTCCCAAATGATAAAGGACTCAACAAATTATATTTCAAACAAGTATATATATATATATATATATATATATATATATATATATATATATATATATATATATAGCCCTATAGCCAAAGAAATATCTAGCCTGACGACTGGCAGGGACCAGCTACTAATTTATGTACTGATAGCATAAAACTGGCGGGTTCAATGGGGACACATCCATCATTCCGTTTCATGTGTAGCCTCCAGTTTGGTCTCACTACAGTGTAACACTTAAAAAGAAATGAATAGTGACAGAATGAGAGAAAGCGTGACAGACACAAGAGAAAAATTTGACTGCTGAATGTAACCTTGGCCATTGGCACCTCATCATCATCATTTCCAGCCACACAAAAGTCAAGTGACTAATGTTTCACTGCCATATAACCATAAGGAGTGAAAAAAAAGTATATAAATGAATTTAGATAAATTATTATTGAGATTTACGAGAGAGGGAGAGGGGTATAGAGAGAAGGAAAACCTTGCTACTATGAGTAAATTTATCAGGATAACTCACAGAAATGAGGCAAACTAAACCTCTCCACAACACCATTATGGCCAAGTTAGCATTCGGGCAAGGCGACATCAGCAACACAGCTTCCTTGCGGATTTCACCGTATCACGTCATAAACAAACCGAACCTCGCAGCTAACTTTGCCCTACTAAGAAAAGAAAGTTACGAAGATGATTCTACTATACATCTGCAACAAGATCGCCACTGAGCTCGATTCGCTGCCATATCGCTAAGGGTTTCTAACCAAGAACTGTGATGTGCACGAGGACCCCATCCCGGCAGACGAGTGGATCCTATACTACCCAATTTGGATGTAAGTGACTTTAATTGTTTCTGCCATGTCAAAATCTGCCCACCTTGTTTCTTACGCCAATTTGGTGCTGGATGAGAGAACAGAGCTCTATTGGGCAATCGGAATGAGGGCATACGCAAAACGTGACCGAGCCAACGATGTTGATGGAGCCTTATTTGCTTTTCTAAAGACGAGCAATTATTGTCAGATCCAAAAAGACGTCTACGGATGTCAACGTTAGTTATTCGTTGGTGGTAACCAACATGTGCGATACTTCTCTAATAACGATGATCGAATGCTTGGCACCTGGGTGGAAAGTACTTATCGGCCTAGGTTACCAGACTATCAATGAAAAGGAAAACTCTGAATACAAGCCATCCCGAGAATGTATAGGCACCCTTGTGGTCTATTCCAGCCCACATGTGACTATAAGCAATACGAACTGTACTGAACCCATACAGCAATGGCCATCGTGCAAGATAAGAAGTCGCATTATCTGCTGAATCTTGCATGGTGAAGAAGCGAAATCACGCTACTAGGGATACTTACATTTCCGATTCTGTGGATTTCCCTACTCTTTTTTCTTCTTAATACAACAATACCGTTCTTTCAGGTGCTATGCATATTGTTTATATTGAACATATTACATAACTCAATGTCGAATTGCCAAATATAAAAAATATTCTAAGTAAACTACCGTTTAGTAACTATAGATAATGTTTTAACGCCAATGCATCGAATGTTCAAATATTTTTTTTAAATTGGAAAATAAACTCTAGAATTATTATAATCAAGGTTGCGGTCTTGATATAAACACCTGACCCATTAATTACTTACATATGTCAGTATAGTGTAGAAAAGGCAATTCATCCAGCTCTAGAATTTATGTTTGATAAATTATAAATCGATACATTTATTGAATCAGAGACTGGAATGCTAGAATCCTACGAGTATTACATAACTAGGTTCACCAACATTATCTACGCGTTATTGGCTTCGAACCTCTGGTTCCATGGAATTATAAATAGTGGCAGGATATGGAGTCGGTATTGTCCATAGCTTACGAGCTGAAGCTTATTTAAATAAATGGATTTCTGTAAGCAGTCGACTATGAGTAGCACGCTAAAAGGCGCACATCTCTGCCAGAAAGATAAATAAACATTTCCGATTTGTTGAATCTCCATATGCTCCCACCAATGCTTTTTTTTACTTTACTGCGGCTGACTCCTTTTGGAGGATAAGCCGGCTCCAATGACATTTCATGGAGTTTCTTGGGAATTTGGTACAAGTGGTGTCCCCTCACCACTCGGCTTTTTGATCGAGGACGCACCTCTAGCCTTTGCACATCCAAGCGCAGTCTGCAAGGCAGCAGTAAGTTGCATGGTTGCCGGTGGCTGTTGAGAGCTCATTCGCCATTCGGAAGTACGGGGTACTGTCCAGGAGTCCATGTAATCCTGTGGCTGTTGAACCCTTTTGTGGCGGGGAACACACGCCGAGTCATGGTGCCGTCGTCGGGCTCATGTGGTATTTTATAGGAGATCCGATTGCCGGTCGGAAATCCACCACGCCCTGGTGACACCACCGCCATAGCCCCGTTAGCCCATGTACGATCGGCCATCGAGACATGGTTGACACCGTCGTACCACGTTTAGGACGAAAGTAAGGACGCTTTCTACTCCTACATAAGCTCTCTACTGAGTATAGCAAGAAATTTAGATATAGTCTTCGTTATGGGTGGCATGAACGTTCAAGTTGGTCGAAGATACACTTTAAGATCATTGCGCGACGATAATGGTGAACGACTGTTGGATAGCGACGCGTAACAAAGATGATACTTAAGTAGCACAAACCTTAACCGTTCTGTAAGGCGATGCGTCACATACTGCTTTCATTCTGCCAGACAACCGAGAACACAAATATATCATTTAGCTATTTGTTATAGATGGCGTTGTTCCATCCAAGATTGCTGTTCGTTTTGGAATAAGTGTCGACTCCTGCAATGCACAAACTGATAAAGATTTTCACTCACGGTTTACGAATAAATAAATAAGCATAAACGTCAAATAAATGCAAGGAAATCCAAACAGCTAACTTTCAAACAAAAATACGAGGATGCTCCAAACTCGATGTTAACTGGTCGGAATCATAAAAATTACAACTTACAATGAATGAAGATATCGTTCGGTAGGAAAAATGCAAGTACTACTATTTGTAGTGTTGTAGGCTTCACTAGAATTAGCCATTGAATCTCTGAAAAGTTTGTAGAGATACTCGAAATTGTGCGCCAAATTCGTGCTAACTCGGATTATGATAAGCATTATAAAGTTAGACGTCAACTAAAGAGCAGTTATCTTGAATCCATTGGGTCAGAAAGGTTGAAGAGATTAAGAAGCATTCGCATCAAGTAATAACCTATGTTTTTTTAAACTTATTCGCGCATAGGGCCGAGAAAATGAAAAAGTATCGAAGAATAAATGATTGTAGCTACAACCTAATGATGGAAAAAATGTGTCGTGCACCTTCAGCAGTCCGGAACTCCGAAAGTATGTCGGTACCAACAAGTGCTCCTAGTTTGAAAAACTAATAAGGCTCCATAAACTACATCGGCTCTGTCAGGTTTTGCGTATACCTTCGGTTCAATTGCTCAGTAGAGCATTATCTTCTTACCCAACGTATGAAACAAAGTAGATGGATTTTGACGTGTTAGAAGGAGCTAAAGCTATTCATTCATACATTAAAATGAGATGTTGGACTAGCCCGTCTTCTAGGGCGGAGTCCACGTGCGCATCACAGTATCGTGTTGGAAATCATACGAGAATTGGCATCGAATCTAGCTCAGTGGCGAGCTTATTGCAGACTTTTAGCAGAATTGTCTTAGTAACCTTCCTTTCGTAGTTGAACAGAGTTAACTGTGAGCTACAGTCAGGCATATAAAACGATACAGCGAAAACCGTAGGGATACTGTCCAACCGAAGTCGCCTAGTAAAAAGAAAAGGTGACAACATGTAGTACAAGCAATACATCCTGTAGATCGATTTCGTCCTTACTTAGAACTTTTCTAGTGTAGAATTTTCCGCGGACGGGATCCTGAACTCAATCCACCGCGCCACACGCTCCAAAATGTATGTGCAATTTCAACTCATAAACAAGCTCATTTTTCTGTTTAGCCTTTCCTTCAAGACCTGAAGTTATATCTACCCACTCGCGATATGTCATTATACAAAAGACACCATGTAACTTGGATAAGTTACATTGGTTTGAAGTCTTATGACAGGAATTTTTATTTTATATCATCTGTCAGTATAAACTTAATATCGCAGCAGGTAGAAAAGGCAAATGATATAGTAGAGCGGTCTCGTTACTATTTAGAACTTTTCAAATACTGTCTATAATTTTCTGTTGCCAGGACTCGAACCTGGTCACATTCGCTTCGGTGTCTGGAACTCTATCCACTGCGCATCCCGTACCGCATACTACAAGCAATTTGAAGTTATGTACTAACATGTGTTTGGTCAGCCTTTACTTCTCCATGCAAGGAACGGGCGAGCAAGTGTTCATTTACAGTCTAGGTGTGACTATGAATTTCATGGTTATGCGGCAGTGACGTATCGATGTATTATACCAATTTCATGCATTTCTGTAGTAGCAACTAACTTTAGTTATATATATATATATATATATATATATATATATATATATATATATATATATATATATATATATATATATATATATCGTATGAGGAAATAAATACGAAATGTACGTGAATTAAGTAAGTTAATTTAGTTAATTTTATTAAATATACTCTGAAAATATAAAATCAGATCTACTTGTATAATTAGGAAATTTTAAATTGTTTAAAGGTAAACTGGTTTCAAGTTGAGGAATAGCTAACAAATTCTCACTTACAAAAACCGTTTTGATGTGAAATTTGAGGTGTATCTTAAGACAATAAATTAGTTATTTATTTTATTATTTTTAATGCAGGCTTTGGAATGCACTTTTGGTTCCACAATCGTTTTCTCGCCAACAATTCGCATATTTGCATTAAATTTGTAATTTAAATAAATACTGCCGGAATTTAGCTCGTTGATAGGTATTTTCACTACTAACCACTTCTAAAAATTACCTTTTTAATTATTTATGATAAGACTATGAATAACTTTAAATGAATACTCATCGCTGAAAAAATCGGCGGACTGTTGACTGAGGTATTCAAGGACTGTCTTGGATAGCAAAGTAGTGCCCGACGCAGATATTTTTTTCACTCGTGCATTAACTAGATCATTACCTTTAAGAGATTGACAAAATGGTGAATTCGCATTCATGTCATTTGGGTCCGAAACTCCAACGTCGTTTGCGTCAAGTTTTGCTGACGTGTTTTCCGGTACAAGCTGAAGATTAATCACATCACTATTTGATTTGAGCGAGTTAGATTGCCGCGCTAGGCTACCAAAGCAATCAACTGAATTGTTAGCATCTTGGATATTGTTAACCGTGTCCGAAGAATTACCATAAATTTCCATGCTAAATATATTAAAGGCAAATTAAACAAGAAAAAACATTTACTTCACTATAAAATAATAAAGCTTGTGCAGAACATGATTTTATCAATTCTATTAAATATAGCTACATACTGTGAAATCTAAATATCATACAACAAAATGTTCAGTCAGCTAAATTTGCGTAGATGAATTGCAGGTGGGCCAGATATACTAAAAATAATTATTATTTTTGAGGTGATTTATTGGCTCAGTTAGATCCCACTCTTGCGCAATTTCGGTCGACATCATCTGCTAACCCGTCCCGACAACAGGCGTGCCATGGCTAGTCATAGGACAATGGGAGCATAAAACTTGTTGGTGCTATAGGGAAGCAGTCGTTCTACCTCAGATGAAAACGATGTAAATTTAGCTTCCAAGTTAGAACATCGTGATAAAGGGGCAGCTAAGGAATGAGAAAAAACATGCCAAAAGCACAAGACAAGTTTCACCTGCTAAAGGACACTGGCCACTAGCGACTGAAATCCAGATATTGCTAAAGGTGACATATCACCTAAATCGTCCATCCACAATATGACAGGACGCCAGAGTTTTATTGTACAGCCCACACATAATTATGAATACATTTCATGGTTATGCACCAGTGAAACGAAAATCCGTTTTTTTCCTATAATGATGATGACTATTATTTTGATGATGATATTCAATGTAGATTATAATACATCAAAGTATGTACAGGAACACAAATAAAGAAACAGACTACGGGCCACTAGTAGCCGTACAATGGTGTTCTTCTGCGCATAGGGAAAAGTTAAGTTAAAATACATGCCACAAATATAATGGAATGCAATCCTAAGCGATACCACTCAAAGAGGATATTTGATCAATAACGTTATTTCGTGTCGCGAATACATGGATCACATAAAATGCATCTTTAAATAATTTACAGAATAAAAATATGACTTTAAATTACTTTAATAAAAAATGTCATCGAAAAAGGCATTAACAGTAACTTCCCTCTAATTACCTATAAGGTGTTGCGCACCTAGTAACAAATTAGTTCAATTATTACCAGGAGGATAAACCAAAGACGAAAAGTAAATTCTCGTGCACAATCGCTTCGTGCTTAACGGCGACTCATCAGTAGGAGCCAGTATTACGGCCTTTACCCACTATATATTTAGGCGAGGAATGTGGGAAAATAGGAAGGTACAATCCCTCAGACGAATGTGTAAGACTGCAGTGTGAAGCTAACCTTATATAAAGTCTCGACAATGTAACTTAAACGCTAACTCACTCTATAATATACATATATGTATATATATATATATATATATATATATATATCAAGAGTCTAAGACATCAACACTAAGGCTATTGTGTGGTACCTGATTATCGGGTTGTGATCCCATTTGTTTGCATCCGCTGTCTTCCTGATTTCTCCAGAATTTTCGATCTCAGGATTTGGAGATCGTTTTCAATCACCTACTAAGTTGACCATCAATATGTAAAGTGGAAATTTTAATTTAAACTGCCCCATTTATACCTGTTGTTAGATCTCTTAAGCATAACTTGTTTTTTTTAATACAAGGTAAGTGTATGTCACATGGTTTGTGTGTATGTCAGCATGTGTACTCTTCGAAATGAGAATATAGTGATTTAATAGCAAATACTGACGACTCACGGAGATTGAATTAGGTAGACTGCGAGAAATATCCAGTGCTAATGAGTATCCTCTAAAGTTAATTGAAACAACTATAATGAGTGCTATAAGTAAATTTAATCATGACTGCAAGTACGTGAAGTCAAATAAAACGAAGGATGATCGGATGGTAATGGTAAAACCTGACTCTGAACTAAGTAGGAAAAACAAAATGGTAGCATCAAAATACAATGTACGTACTATTTTAAAACATACCCTTATCCTAGATATTAAACTGCCCAACCAAAAGGAGAAAATAGAACCGTTAGACACATCAGGAGTATTTGAAATTCCATGTAACGACAGTAACCTGATGTATGTGGATGAAACCATACGCCAAATTAAACTAAGAAGAGGGGAACATAAAACCGCATGCAAGTATAGCTACGTTAACAGATCGGATCTTGCACGCCATACAGTAGAGACAGGACAATTAATTGGGATGGGTGCAGGCGTATATCAATTTGTGGCCGTAGCAGATCGACAAGATTGATAATAGAATCCATCGAAATTTAATCGAGAAATAATATCATGAATGAAACAGGCGTAGAAAAATCACTAGGTCTTATTTGGAATGCAGCATTACATAATGGTAGATTGCACGAATCAGAATCAGAAACTCCTTCAAGTAAAAGAATAAGAACACTGGACTGATATTAACTTACAGAGGTGGAGAGTGAGTAATTCAATATCTCCTAATTTATTTTCTGATTATCTTAATATTTTATTCTTGATTACTTGTTATCTTATTTTATCTATTATCTTAAGTTCCGTTGTTAGGGTAGCACCTTTTAACAAACATTTATGTTTGCATCTTTCTTTATCAGGCAATTTTTAATTTCTTTTACGACCCGTTTTATTTTATTTTAACTATCTACCCTATTAGAATACTTTTCCTTTTCTAATTTAATTTTGCTATCTTTCAATTATTTGCAATATTCACAGTATCTTGCCCCCTCCTCACCGGGATGACACTCTTAACTACTTCATTTATGATAGTACGTGTAAAAATAGGTCTGACGTGTGCGTTTAGGAAATGACAGTTATCATTTTAGTTTCACGTGAATGACTTTTACACGTGCCGGTAATTGCATGTGACATTATTTCTCAGTCTTAAGCAAACGCTCACACATACTCACAAACACACAGACGTGGCATACGCTTATCTAGTGTAGTCAGATGTTGCTAAATCGCTGTAATTTCACTGGGATGAGTGTACACGTGCAGTAGTTGATTACTCCTCAAACAAAAACAAAAGAGAATACATATACACAGGCATGACGGACGCTTATCTAGTGAGTAGTCAGAATTTACTATTAAATCACTGTATTCTCATTTCGAATAGTGTACACATGCAGAAATACACTTACCTAGTATTAAAAAAACAAGTTATGCTTGAGAGATCAAACAACAAGTAAAAATGGGGCAGATTAAACTAACATTTACACTTGACATATTGATTGCCAACTTAGTGGGTGAAGTGCTTTCCATTAAAAAAGATCTCCATATCCGGAGATCGAAAATTCTCGAGAAATCAGGAAGACAGCGGATGCAAATAAATCGAATCGCAACGCGATAATCAGGTAAATGATCTATTCCCTGTCGCGCAACATGTTGCTTTTAAATTTTAGTGTGTCAGTACCCAAAACCAACGTTATAGTACCATAAAGATACATAGTACTAACACTATGGTTTCCGTGCACGAAACGAATGTGCAGGAGATTATACTCCCGTTCAAAATTGAACTAACTTGTTACTAGGTTCACAACGCCTAATACATTACCATAACCAGAAGCTACAGTTACTCACAGTTGACTAAATGAATTCGCAACCATTGTTTCTAATACATCAGTAAGTTTAAACTATGAATTTAGCTGTAGAGCTAAATTATGTTAAAAGCCACAGTTACGTCGTCGTATGTAAACGACGCAATACTTTGAGTAGATCATTTAGCTCGTATGCAAGACGAGGAATTACTCCGTCTCGCCATCATTTCTGCGGCAGTGCTCGAGTACACTTTTGTCCTTATCATTTGATTTTAATATTTTTTACGTCGTACTGTTGCATCGTATGGCTTACACTTGAGCCCACACTGCTTACTTAGAGCTAGCGCCTTGTGTAGCAATACTAAGTAGTCACAGGCTTCGTATAAAGGTATAGGCCACTTTCAATGCATATCGCAACTTCATCAGTTACACACTAGCTCCTTTGATCGTATTCAAATTCTTATTGACGGCGATTCAGCCTGCCCAGGTTACAACTTAAACCTGGCAACTTGAGTGGCAATCCACTTTGCCATTTTCACGCTGCGACTCCAAAAAACATCACACTTCTCTATTTCGATTCACGCGATATGACCGGCTACTACAGCTAAAAATCTGCGTAGCAATTACTAGTGGTTATTTGGCATAATATTATTGATGAAGCAATCAACAAGTATGCACCGACCTAGCATTACTGTACATTTTTGATTGACTATGAACAGAGTATTAACCAGGTTCTTAACTAGGTTCGAACTCTGCCCTTCATTACTAATCAAGCCTCGCAAAGAGGAATTCTTTTCTTTTTACCTTCGCTCTTTCTCAGAGAGGAAAGTGATGAAACAGCTCAGATTAATTCGCCGATGTATTAACAAAATCAAATACAAATTTCAATAAGCTGTACCGAATTAAATCGCGCCAAAATTGCCGTTAACCAATGGCGTGAGACTATATATATATATATATTTATATATATATATATATATATATATATATATATATATATATATATATATAACAATATGCTATTAACGCCCAACAGACTTCTGCCCTGCTCACTACGAGAGATTGTGTCGCTCTCTCTCTTCTTGACTGTCTACCTACGCCGACTTCTGGACTTGTGTTTACCACGCATTGTCATCTCGTCGCTTAGTATTCAGTCATGCCAATTTTCTCGTTGCTGCACAACAAGTCATACGTAATCGAACATCTATTAATCGGATTGTACCAAGTGCCAGTCGCCGCGTTGTTGCCGCATATCTTCAACAAGACAGTTCAAAGCCTTCGAGCAGAAATTCACATCTGGTTTCGACAACTCAACTTATTCCGGTACATCCACACAAAGTGCAACATTCATAAATTTTCAAGCAATTTGCCAGTGAACGCTTTTCAGGCCCTGCTAAGTGCCACCCGCAGTAACTGCTCACACACAGATCCTTCTTGTCTTCTTGTAACGTCGCACGACACTTACTTTCAGCCGGGGTGTTTACATTCCACACATGCGTCCAAACTAATGTTACAATTGACAGAAACTTTCAGGTTGCATATTTGCTTAGCAAATGCTGGATAATTTTGTAATATCCTCTTAGTTTTTCATGACAATGGGGTTTCAAAGGATACTATTATTTAATTGTTAAATATTTAACTTGAATCTGATTGGATGTCTAAACGTTGCCAAAGCGTTTTAACTAATGAAAATTTGCGCCTGTATAGTGAAAATTGATCAAATATTCTGGTCGTCCCATCGTTATCAGTAATACAAATAGTGAAATAAGAGGAGACATTAACAACAGCTTAGAAGTCCACAAGTCGGTCCAAAACTATTGGAGATAGTGAGTGGCTCTATTCGTGGCCATAAAAACGTTGAACTGAACATACACTCATATAAGGCATGAATGTATAGCTGGAAATAAAAATAACCAGCTGCAAATTGATTCACTCAGGTGTCCACAAAATTCATTGATTCCTCTGTTATGTGATTTGGAAATGTATACGAACTTTCATTATAAAATTTAATATATCCACGAGTTTCTATCGATGTTTCATGACTTGCACTAATCGTTCCACAATAATCAAATTGATCATATTTTCGAGTACACGCCGTGTGAATCTTCGTGATGGCTGGGTGTTGATTGGCCCCGCCATTTCGAAGACTTCCCCACTGTTAGCATCAAACACTGGAAATGCTGGTCGATCTAATCTTGGTGAATGCTGCTTAACGATTCCATACTTCATTTCCAGTAACTTCATCTGAAAGCTAACAACACGCAGAACATTAAGCAGATGTGGTCCATGTTTGCGTTAACCATCGTGAGATAAGCTGGAGTCCAGTCGAATATAGGTAATTTGCTTGGATATATTTGCGCCGTCTCAGCGCTTTGCGTGAATCACATACCAGGTCAGGGCGAGCTTGTATGGATTATATTTTTACCTGAACAGTGGCATGTATATCACCGTTCCACAATAGCCGTCTTTCTAGACTTTAAAAGCACATTTGATTTATTGGATCCTTAATGATCTATTCGATATTCTGTTGGAAAGTGCGGTGCCAATCAAATTTGTAAATATTTATGTGCTCTTTACACGAACACTTTTTGCCGCGTTAATGTCTAAAAGAAGTAACACACAACTTTACTATCAGTTATAGTGTTTGTCAATGCTGTACATTTGCCTCATTTTTGTTCAATTTTGTAATAGATACAATTATGAACAACATCCATACATTGAAATTCTCCCCAGAGGTAGATTTTTTTATTTTAACCATGCAGACAATAACTTATTATTATTCTAAAATTGAGATTCGTCCCAGATTACCTTAAATAGAATAACAGTCGTCGATCAATCTTCCGGTATGACATTCGTTCTGTAAATGTAAGGCACTTCTAGAGGATCCACTATCACTCACTTCAACTGTGCTTTTTCAAGGTGAGGATATGAATGTAACTGACAGGTTTATATATCTTGGAAGTTGCATCAATTACTTAAGCAACATGAATGACGAGGTAAATATATGAATCGCGAAAGCTAGAATAGCTTTCTCCAAAAGTTTCCACTTGTAGAGAAATGTTAGCATTCCACTCTGACGTAATTTAAAGCGTCTAACAATTGCTCCTCGCAAGGCAAACAAAAAAGGCTCAATCACTTGTGCTGCCATGTTTTATGCATTCCTGCAATTCGATTTGTCATCAGGGAATTATTATCTCAGTCAGCGCTAGATTGGCGTAAGAAATAAGATTTGGCTTGGCGGAAACAGCTTAAGTGAATTACAATTCAATTTGGCAGCATAGGACCAGTTCGCCTAACAAGAAGGGGTCTATGTGCGTATCGTATTTCATCGGTGGATTCCTTGCACGTTATGGCATCAAAATTAGCTCAGTGGCGATTTTGCTGCAGATTTGAAGTAGAATCTTAACTTTATTTATTTAGTGGACAGAATTAAGTATAAGGTTTGGTCGTTCTTATGACGCGATATAGTAAAACCGAAAGGATGCTGTATTGCCAATGAGGCCTTGCCTTAAAGTTTTCTTGGACATAAGGGTGTATGTTTAGGTCTAGGTTGCCTCATTTCTGTATGCTACCTAGGTAAGTATCTCAATGCGAAGAAGATCCTACTCTTCATTAATCCCTCCCAATTAATGTATTTTTGGTCAAAATGATTATTTTAGTGATAATTTTTCTTTTTTTGCCAAACTGTTTTTATCTACAAAAAGATACTTTTACTCATTTTTAAATGGCAGTGATGCGAAAGCGTTTAAGGACTGATGTACTGCTGTCTTTGATGATGACAGAAAATTGATCGTCAGTTAAAGGTACTGTCGCGATTAAATTTGCCTTGATCAATAATGGAGCACGAAGGAAACTGGCTAACGATAATCAAATCCAACGGAATATAGTTTTAAAACGCTGAATTACGGCTATCAGCCATAGTACTCTATCAAACATCTAACTTAAGTGTAATGGTGACCGCTAAATATCATGCGGTCAAGAACATCACCTTTTTGGAGATTTTGAATAATTTTAAAATGTCATTCTATTAACAATATTTTTAGTGCTCACCTAGATGCAAATGCTTCATTAGTGTCCAGTGTATTGCCATTCTGCAGATCCAAATTCACAGGTGGCAAAGGAAGCGGTTCTTCCATCGCTTCATTTTGAGTATCACCAAAATCGTCAAATCTATTCTTGTCAGACAGTGAATTTTCGCTAATCGCGGAAAGCGCAGTAATAGGCGATTTGGCGTTTTCTGATACGGAAACGCTGGGAGAGAAAAATTGTGTTTCACAAAATGTCGATTGTGTAGATAAAGTCGATTTTGTACCAGATGTTACCATACTGCTACCATGCGTTGGCTGACAAGAGAGATGCGAAGAAAGACGTTGAGGCGGAGGAGGAGGTGGTCCTCCGGCAACACGACCAAGTTGAATTGAATTCACGGGCTTAGCAACTAAACAAGATAATTAATAATTAAGTAACAATAAAACAAGCCAAAACAATTAACACAGATTTATAAATCAAATCATTACAATGTTTGAAATTTGGCCAGCCTACGGAATTTCAAGTGACAAGAAATGTATCTTCACAGGAAACAAATTAGCAGAACATTCGGAATAAGTTAGTTAATTGAAGCGTTCGACACGAATAGGATCTATAGTTAATTATGTATTAGGCGTTGCGAACCTAGTAACAAATTAGTTCAGTTGTGACAAGAAGGATAAATCACAGACAGCATCAACGGAAAATATAATCTCATGCACATTCGTTTCGTGCTTACTGGCGACTCATCAGTAGGAGCCGGTATTACGCACTTTAACCACTATATATTTGGTCAAAGAATGTGGAATAATAGGACGGTAAAATCTCCTAGACGAATTGTAAACCTGCAATAGTGAGCTAACATCATCTAAAGTCAACGACAATGCGACTTCCAAGCTAACTCACGATAATATATATATATATATATATATATATATATATATACTATATATATATATACCGAGTCTGTAAAGGTTATTACCACTATGGCTATCTTGTTAGTAATCGATACCAAAATTGTAGTACCGAAAAGGTACATGATACCAACACTATGGTTGCCGAGTCTGTACATGGTACCAACATGATGGATATCAATGTATGCTATAGTTCACCGAATTTGAGAATTACAACTATTTCTGAACACCTGATACTCCAGTAAATCCATACACTCTGGCCTTGATCGATATCCGTTATTACATTTCGCGGTAAGCACCTATAGGTGTCTCTCTCAGTAGTTGCTGCACGAGAGATAAGACCAGACGGAAAGAAAATTGGGAAAACTAAATAGCCTATACAATAGTTAGGAATTTCAAATTACTTGGTTGTTTATTTTGAAATTACTGCCTTATATTCTAATTATAACATAAAAACACCCATTTATACCATGCACTTAACGTCGGTTAAGCAGAATAAACACCCGTGGACATATTTTGTGATAAAAATTTCCGGCGTGCCGACCGGCAAGTTCCAGTTTATGGTATTGATGACAACATCATGAACGCTGCTGATAATATCGTGACACAGCCAGCTTACACCATGCGAAAAATTGCCTTTCGTTTTGCAATGCAATTTAAGCTTACAGTTAAAATTTAAGGGACCGAATCAGAAGAAGCATTCCGGAAACTGAGAGTATGAATCGGCTGCGGAAGTAAAATATGAATACTGGCACTTCAGTCAATAGCATCAGGGAGACGGTACCCATGCACCTGGAGTGGCTGACCCTCTAAGACAAGTATAACTATGAATCTATATCAGCTATATCCACTACGAATGTGCAACTTAGCGCTAGTCTATAACCCACACATGACTGAATATTGTTTATCGCAATACAGTATACAACATTTATTTTTAAAGGGCAGTTTTTGATAATGACGATGATGGAGCTGATGACAGATGCCCATCACCAGAAACCAGCACCTTGCACTGAGCTATTATTAAAGTTCGTAAAGTAATGCTGTACCGTTTGGTGATCAACTCTACATATCCAGTGTTAGCCAATCATAATTTCAATAGAGAATAAAACTAAAATTTAACGCCAGTATCTTCAATTAACATTAATGATGGTATGGTAGCTAATTGTGAAATCTCGATTAAAATTGAAATTATGTTTAACAGATAAACTGATATATTAAAATATTTTAAAGATAATAATCAATGCGCGGACAGTATTATCCGAATGGTTAAGGGAAGGATGATATTAATAACTATTTCTAATACTTAGTGTAATTAATTTCATCATAATTAAAGTCAATGACTGGCCAGTTGAATGTAGTGGTAATAATGACAGTGGAAGTAGTAGTAGCAGTAGCAGCATCAGTAGCAGCAGTAGTTGTAGTAGTACGTTTTATAAATATCTTTGCACCGAGGGTTGATTGTTCATTTAAAAAATATATTTGCGTCGAAATAGATTTTTAACCCACACAAAAATAAATTCATTTCCATTATATTTCCTGGGTGATAGTTAGATCGACCTTTCGAGCTGCTCGTATCACGATTCGTATTCCTTGTTTGTGGTGGTTGTTGGTTGTGTTAAAACAAATATCGCGGATAGTGACGGAGAAGGAACAACTTGAATAATTTAGATATTGTTTGTGCTGGAGAACTAATATATATATATATACGACGGTGTCAACCATGTTTCGATGGCCGATCGTACATGGGCTAACGGGGCTATGGCGGTGGTGTCACCAGGGCGTGGTGGATTTCCGACCGGCAATCGGATCTCCTATAAAATACCACATGAGCCCGACGACGGCACCATGACTCGGCGTGTGTTCCCCGCCACAAAGGGTTCAACAGCCACAGGATTCCATGGACTCCTGGACAGTACCCCGTACTTCCGAATGGCGAATGAGCTCTCAACAGCCACCGGCAACCATGCAACTTACTGCTGCCTTGCAGACTGCGCTTGGATGTGCAAAGGCTAGAGGTGCGTCCTCGATCAAAAAGCCGAGTGGTGAGGGGACACCACTTGTACCAAATTCCCAAGAAACTCCATGAAATGTCACTGGAGCCGGCTTATCCTCCAAAAGGAGTCAGCCGCAGTAAAAAAAATATATATATATATATGCAATTGTGTATTATGTGTTGCACATAAATAAAAAAGCTACCGCTAAATACGTAATACGGAAATATTGCTTACAACAACCTACCTGGCAGGAAAGGCGAAACATATATCATTTTATTTGGAACATCAGAAGAATTAAATGACGAATTTTCCAAACAAGTCCCAGCACTCGAAGAAGAAACTGACGGAGGAAAAGAATCAACAGAACACTTTGATGTATTTGTGTTATAACTGCAGGTAACCGTGGACGGTGTAGAAGGAGAAACATCAAAATTGTCTGCAGCTGTGGTATCTACATTTGATGTTGAGTCGTCAACAAAAGATTCCGTGCTAGCAGAAGCGACACCCACAGAGATTTCAGATTCATTCTTCACGTTATCTAAGTTTGTGTCAGTAGCATCTGAATTGTTTTTCATGTTAGCATTAAGCCTTGATAATAATTCTAATTGTAGATTTTCAAACTCCGTGGCGCTGCACTCAATTGGCTTTTTAGATACCTTACCGTGGCGAAAAGCCCCCCCTATGTGGAGAAGAGTTTCAACACCACCAGTCGGGTTATTAGTCTTTTTATAGTCAGTAATGTCACTGTTATTCAAACGCTCGTGCACCTCTGTAGAATTACCTGGGTTAAAGCGATTATTTTAAATATTAAAAATGATATATACAGAAAATTCGTATTTCTGTATGTAAAAATAGCACATAAATAATATATATTCACAAAAATTCACGAATTGCTAAAATAGATATCTGAGTAAGAAATCAAGGCATTCCTAATGCTACAAACAAGAGCTAAACAGATTGATTATCAAAAAAATTGCTAAGTTATTCATTTAAAAGAATTCCAGCGAGTGTTATCCTTTTACGTTTTGAAAGCTCCGGTACAGCACAAGTTAGTATTCAGAGTTTTACTTTTCAGCAATATTTTTCGTCAGCAAGCTATTCCTTTTCTGACCAGCGATATTTCAGTCGTCCTTTCAGGGCGCATTCATACTGACCACGAAAGAAATCGTCAATCGCAACATAGACAACATAAAATTGAGCATAGATTCAAATTAATTTTGGTAATCTCATTGAGAACATTCTACTTAGAGTTATAGATTGGATTTTTCTAGTTAGTATATATTTGAATGCCTAAAACAAAAGTATATACAGATATATACTTAACTGTAATTCGCTTAAGAAATTAACGAATTAACGTCAGCGAACTTGCTATCGCCATGATTTCAAAGAAGAAATTCATCATGAAACCGTATAAACATCAACGTATTCTTGATTGCACAGAACCAATATATGTGCGAATCTGTATTAAGTATTGCGTACCTATGAACAATTAGTTCAAATAGGACCAAGAGGATATGCCAAAGTCAGCATAAACAAAAGGCATAATTTCATATACATGTGCATGTCGTGCTTACTGGCAACTCATCACTTGAAGCCGGCATGGGCTAACGGGGCTATGGCGGTGGTGTCACCAGGGCGTGGTGGATTTCCGACCGGCAATCGGATCTCCTATAAAATACCACATGAGCCCGACGACGGCACCATGACTCGGCGTGTGTTCCCCGCCACAAAAGGGTTCAACAGCCACAGGATTACATGGACTCCTGGACAGTACCCCGTACTTCCGAATGGCGAATGAGCTCTCAACAGCCACCGGCAACCATGCAACTTACTGTTGCCTTGCAGACTGCGCTTGGATGTGCAAAGGCTAGAGGTGCGTCCTCGATCAAAAAGCCGAGTGGTGAGGGGACACCACTTGTATCACATTCCCAAGAAACTCCATGAAATGTGGAGCCGGCTTATCCTCCAAAAGGAGTCAGCCGCAGTAAAGCAAAAAAAAAATGTAACTTAGGTTTACGAAATGGTGGATTACCTGGACTACATTCCATATTTAGCAATATGACATTGAGCTCACTGATTTGGTCGATATCCACCAAATTTATAAGGAACAGAGACCCAATGCAGTATGGATTCATTATTTTTCGTATTACTCATGATTATATGTGGTCAGTAAAACTAGGTATCGCATAGATGTCGCCTTGCCCGAATGCTAACTTGGCCATAATGGTGTTGTGGAGAGGTTTAGTTTGCCTCATTTCTGTGAGTTATCCTGATAAATTTACTCATAGTAGCAAGGTTTTCATTCTCTCTCTACCCCTCTCCCTCTCTCGTAAATCTCAATAATAATTTATCTAAATTCACTTTTTTTCACTCCTTATGGTTATATGGCAGTGAAACATTAGTCACTTGACTTTTGTGTGGCTGGAAATGATGATGATACTTAATGAACATGGTCTGTATTAATTTTGCATTCTCTTAGTTAGTCCGTCAGCCAAGACAGATTAGACTATTTCCCCGAACGCCAATAGTCAGAGTTGGCTGGCATTTCGGCACTACTCATTTAAACCAAGTTTTACTGCGTAGTAAAACCGAGCCCGAAGCCTCAAAGTAAACTGGATGATCTCCATAACCCAACAAACACAGCAAGGTTCATGCTGGCTAAATGGTGTCCGCCGGTCGGCAAGCAGGAAAATTCTATGGCCAGAGAAATCGTAAGTTAAATTAATTGTAGATAGAAATAAACTCAGGTCAAACTCTAGACAACGACGTTAAATATTATAAATAACTAATGTAGGCCTCGTATATAAACTGAAGATTTATTGAACATCATAAATATTGTAAGATCTGTGTTCGAAACTCATCCAATTTCTTATTTCTACCTAATTTGTAACTAAAACGTATGATATTATATTAATTCTTGATTAATCAACTAAATCCAAACTATTCTACACGATTACCCATTATCCGCATTAAATCTGCGGCTTCAAGATGAAGGTATGAATGTAGTTTAGAGGTTTTAATATCTTATAGAAGTATAGAAATTTGAGTCAGTATGAGTGACAAGGTTAATATGATAACCGAAAATGCTAGGTTAGCTTTCTCAAATTTTGCTATTTATTGAGAAATGGGAGCATTTCATTCTGCCATAAAGTTTGTGTACATAATGCAGTTATACTTGCAGTTGTGCTATACGGTAGAGAAACTGCCTATAGGATTTGATGACTCCAGATGCTCATAGGAATTCGACCACTGTTGTTTGAGAAGCATAGCCAACATAGGTTACCGACAGCGATTAAACACTGGCATCCGTAAACGTATTTTTGGATAGGCTAACAAGTGTTACTCGTTATAAAAGCAAGGATTTATCAACTGCACCAGTTCGGTCACATTTCCCGCAAGCTATAACTGCGATTGTCCAGCAAAATATTATTCTTCCATCTAGCGCATGCTAGCCGTAAGACATAAGATAGACAGATTTTTACATGACTGAAACAGCTTAAGTCAACTAAAATAAAATTAAGTAGCATAGGACATAATTTTCTACCAGAATGAGGCCGACATGTGCATCATAGTTTGGGGTTAGAAACCTTGTGCGATATGGCATCGAACCGATCTTAGTCGCGTTCTAGTCGCAGATTTCCAGTAGAATCATCTTCCTAACGTTCTTTTCTTAGTGTACAGTTAATTGCGATGGTTGGTCTTGTCTATGAAGCAATGCGGTAAAAACAGCAGAAATCAGTATATCCAACGTCGCTAAACCTCGAAGCTGTCTTAGATAATGGTGCATGTGGGGGTTTAGGTTACATCATTTCTGAATGCTAGCAAGGTCAGTATTTCCATATAGACAAGATCGTATACCAGGTGAATCACTAGAAAAATTGTTTTAAAATAAAATATTTTTGCATTAGTATATTTTTCTTGTCTCGTGGTTATATGACAATGAAATAGCAGAAACTAAAAGCTGCCGCCTGAGAAGTTGAGAATAAACTGAAGGCGCACGTACTCCCTTGGCAGAGCAGCCACTTCTAAAACCCTGAACATACTATTCGAAGAAGTTACAATTTGACGCGGCTTCCAACTCTTTAGCAACATGTAGTCGTTTTCTAACCTCATCCGCTGCACGGCTTGCAGCAATCTCGATGCGAAGCTTACGAGCCAGGATTCAATCCTCTTTCGCTCACAAAATGCCATATGTTGAACAGCTTTAGTTTTAGTAGAGGCAGAAAATAAGTTCTTTAGTTTGATGATCTAGATGTTTATGGTTCGTGTCCGGCTGTTGTTGCAAGTATCTCAGCAGATGCTAAAATGTCCCAAAAGTTCTTTGGAAATTTTTTATTAGTTTTTAGCATGCAAATATTCGTACGGAGTATGGACTGTCAAATAGAGTAAAATTTCTACCATACACAAGTGGCCAACAGTAGAGCTCTGTTCTCTCATCCAGCAAAAGATTTGCGTAAGAAACAAGGTGGGCAAATTTTGGCATGACAGAAATAGTTGACGTTACTTACATCCAAATTGCGAAGTACAGGACCCACTCAACTGCCAGGATGGGTTCCTCGTGCGCATCATAGTTCTTGATGAGAAACCCTAAGCGATATGGCATTGAATCGAGCTCAGTGGCGATGTTGTTGCAGATGTCTAGTTGAATCGTCTTCGTAACTTTATTTTCTTAGTAGGGCAAAGTTAGCTGCGAGGTTTGATTTGTTTATGACGGGACACAGTGAAAGCCGTAAGAAAGCTGTATTGCTGATATTGCTTTGTCCTAATGCTGACTTGGCCATAATAATGTTTTATAGAGGATTAATTTGCTTCACTTTTGTGAGTTATTTTGATTAAGATTCTGTACCTAGGCTCTCACTCTCCACCGCAAAAATCAGCAAACAAGGCTCAAATATGGCGCAACATATTCTCAATAATCAAGAGACGCATGGATGAGTCAAACTCTTCAGTAATCTAGCGGCTGTCAGAGTCCATTGAAGAGGCGTTGTTAGTTCTCAACGATCGGCATAGGCCCTTCAGGAACCCATCATGCGATAGGTGTAGTTTTCCGTTAACGTATGTATGATTGACTCTACGAACGCTTTTCTCTGTATATTGTCTGTTATGTCCCCTTATTCATGAGTTGTGTTGTATTGCTCTGGTACAAATATACAGACACACATATATATAAGCATATACGCAAATACTTTCACGCCTACCACCATACATGCATTTACGCACAAATGCATACAAACATGATTATGCGAAAAACTAAAGAGGCAAAAAACCGAATAGTTTGCAAAAATTAATCATTTTTTAATGGACAAATATGAATATCTACAAAAGATGGAAAACGTGCTGAATGACTACAAAATACACGCATCTAGAAGATAAATCAAATGAGATAGACAACGTAGAGCGCAAAGTAATAAATGAAATTAAGATCTTGACAGATGCCGGTTTAATAGAAGAGGCCATTGCACGGAAGTTCAAACCAGTTGTATCATCTACACCAACAATGCACGGTTAACCAAAACATACAAAAAGGTTTTCATATGGTACCAATATTACTAATGGCCATGCATTGACCAAATGGTCAGTTCGTAAACTCGAACCATGGCGAAAACTACTAGGTAATAATTCCGTAGCCAAATATTTTCAGTTTTGTAGCAGAATTCGTGATATTAATGTAAAAAAAGATTATGGTGTCATTTGATGTTACGTCTATGTTAAAAAATGTTCCAATTGACGAAACCATTGACATTATATTCCAAGTGGTAGAACAAGGTATATTACCATCTCCGGTGTCAGGTCACACTCTACGAAAGCTTACCTTATTATGCATGAAAGATGTACAATTTCGTTTTAACGGAAGCATCTATATACAGACTGATGGTGTGATCATGGGAGTGTCCTTTCTCTAGTGTAGGCTGAGATCTGCCCAGGCCATCTGGACAACACACCATTAAGGAGTAAATTTGCTAAGTACATACGTTAAGTGGATGATATTTTCCTTGTCCTAAAAAGGGTCGCAATCACGAGCATTCCTTCAAGCTTTCAACAAAAACCATAAGAAAATCAGTTTCACGTCAGAGCACGAGAAAGATTTGGCTGCCTTTCTTAGACGTAATACTAAAAAAAGTAATAATGGAAAATTAAATGGAACAAGTTACCATAAACCTACCTGGTCTGCACAGTATTTGCATTATAGCAGTATAAACTATCAACATTTCGCGACTGTCTTTCAAGAATTGACAGGCTGGCTAGTCCAGATTCACAAGGCAGCAACTATACTAAAGCAAGAAACGATTTAACCTATAATGGCTATCCTGTAAAATTAACTGAGTCAATTATTAAATGGGGAATTCACTAGAAACAGACGTATTTCGGATCAGAAAAGAAAACAATTTATCTGAACATCCCGTTTAAGAAGGATGCCGTTTGTCATATAGCACAAAAGAAAGTTGAAGAGGCATTAACACGCACATTTAATGAGGCTAAACTAAGTGCTATTTAAGGAAACACAATTGCCTTTACCAGCCATTAAAGAGAAACAGCCATTAATGTTGACAAATATTATTTACCAATATACATTCGCAAGTTGTCGATCAATTTACCAAGGCCGATCGACCAGACAGTTAATTAATCGAATAAGATATCATTGCAACTTGAACGCCTGGTTAAATCAAATTGTGATTACACTACCGTAATTGCGCCACATGTAGGTCTCCCATCCCTAATGAGGATGGTTTTAATTCATAGTTTTCCATCACTTGGTTTGCTGGCAAACAAGGCCGTTAAACAATATCTATGAAGATGTCAGTGTTAAAGGTTTTCATAATCAGCTGAAATTTGCTCTTCGCGCCTGGCACGCACGTCTCCTTCCATTACAACCTATCTAACACTAAGTGTTACTAAGTAGTTAAACCGAACTCGATGATTCACATAAAATGGAACGATGGATGTATCCAGTTAGACCTTGCAAGTTTCGTGCTACCATTCCTGAGTTGACCAGATTGTGCCCACCGATCATCAGGTCGAAAGATTCAATGGCTACGGACATAATGACGCGAATTCAAAGAAAGGACTAATTATCAATTAAATTAATGTTCCAATCTTGATATAACCATCTGTTCCATTATGTATATACATTTTTATGCATAAACAAAGCATCGTATAATGTAGAAAATGAAATTCTTTCAGTAGACCAGTTTCGTCTTAATTAGGATCTCATCACGTACTGTCCAGAATTTTCCGTGGTTAGGACTCGAACCTGGGTACGTCTGCTTCGATATCTAGTGCTCTAAAAATTGCGCGACCCCGCAACATCAGTGGTTAGAGCAACAGATTCTGAAGCAGACATGTCCAGTGAGTTCCTAATAATGACGAAACCGGTCTACTGGATGAATTTTCTTTTCTACATTATCCGATGCTTCGTTGTAATTTGTACTTGTCACAGTTATAGTTGTTTGAGAAGTATAGCACATGTTGGTTACCAACAACGAATAACTAACGTTGACATCCGTAGACGTATTTATCGATCTGCCAATAGGTGCTCCTCGTTAAAAAAACAAAAAAGGCTCCATCAACTTCGTTGGATCGGTCAGGTTTTGCGTATGCCCACATTTCGACTGCTCAGTAGAGCTCTGTTCTCTCATCCAGCAACAAATTGGCGTAAGAAACAAGGTGGGCAGATTTTGAAATGGCAGAAAAAATTGAAATCACTTACATCCAAATTGGGTAGTATAGGACCCACTCGTCCGCCAGGATGGGGTCCTCGTGCGCATCATAATTCTTGGTTAGAAACCATTAGTGATATGGCATCGAATCGAGCTCAGTGGCGATCTTGTTGCAAATGTCTAGTAGAATCATCTTCGTAACTTTCTTTTCTTAGTAGGGCAAAGTTAGCTGCGAGGTTTGGTTTGTTTATGACGTGATACAGTGAAATCCGCAAGGAAGCTGTATTGCTGATGTCGCCTTGCCCGAATGCTAACTTGGCCATAATGGTGTTGTGGAGAGGTTTAGTTTGCCTC
>JAQBSW010006987.1:0-44323 GCA_029291075.1 Eudiplozoon nipponicum
TATATCAAGACCGCAACCTTGATTATAATAATGGATATAGTTTGTTGTACCGGCTCCTGCTGATAGGTCGCCAATAAGCACGAAAGGTATGTGAACATGCGATTGTATCCTTCGTTCGTGTTGACTTTGGTATATCTTTCTGGTCATATTTGATACAATTTTACTGTCGTAGTTATTATATAGTATGTCTGTTGTGAACTTCTGTTTATGAGTCTTGTTGTTTTCAAGCATTATGAGTAAGAATTATAAATAAACGGACAAATTTGTGTTATATTCGTTCTCTGTTCGAATTAAATCTTAATTTTTTGTGTTGACTTCTTAAGGTATTAATCAAATAGGTTGAACTGAAAAAGCCCAATGCAAGAACTTAAACTCCAATAACAACGTCAGATTGTATATCCGACTTGGCTTAATGATATCGAAATGAGAATTTGTGGTGCAACAGATGAGTTTGATCACTAGACTTATTAGGTCATTTGCGGCAGGATTTCATTCGGGAATAGGATACTTGGGCAGACGATTTTATAGGCAACCATGCCTGCTGCTAATGTCCCGGTGAAAATTGTTCGTTTAATTGACGTTATTTATAATGTCTTGCCGGTCTGTACTCGCATTATTAGTTATCCTTTCGAACTTTATACTATTAGTTCCGGCATTCCCCGAGATTTGTCATTATTCCAATCTTGTTATATAATGTCGATGTGGTCTTTGCGCAGATCGAGGCAGCACTCCTCGGAATGAAATTGATGATTGTAGCCGACTTGCTTACCTCGAATATTTTGATAATCCTGTTTTAGCGAATACATAATACTAATTCCAGACAGTCACTAACTGTCGTCGGTAAATGTCCATTTGGTTTGGTCTAAAGCTAAATGGCAAAAACATTCAATATGGCTCAAGATAGTTAGTAGCCTAAAATTATGTTGAACTGCAAACTACCATCTGTCGTCAAATAACTGATCTTTCTAGACATGTGAATCCTGAGGATTTGGCTTTTTCAGAGCTTCCTAGACAAAACGAATTTGTCATATTATTAGTTCATTTTCTAAGAAGGCCGCTTGCACATCCTGCTTGCCCGGCTGCAATAGCACCTCGGATTAATTAATGGAAACCTATAAGAGGTATATCGGATTCTATCATTTAATATATCGATAAATCTATCATTTCGCATCTTATACTCACTAATAAAGAGGCACATAGTGGCGAAAATCGGCTGGAATCTGGTGGAATACGATGTTTAGTGGAGAAGTCATGGAACTGTTTTATTGGAAAGGTGTGCGAACGTGCTTCCCGATTTAGTTATGGCTATAAATAAACGTTGTCCAGAGCTGGGAAAACAGAAAAATTTGTTCATTCATTGGTATTACAATGGGGCTTTTCTGACTCTGGGTGAAGTAGTGTTTAGGTGTGTTTCTTATATTTGAACTTTCCGGAATAAAATATTTTTTGTACAATTTTTCTTTAATCTTAATTTACTACTTAGACTAACTTAATTTAATTTTCCAGTAAATCTTTTGATACAGTAAATCCTTCTGGTCACAACTGAACTAATTTGTTACTAGGTTCGCAACACCTAATACATACTTATATAAATAGACTGATTTATTTGTTGATCATTTAACAACGTAATTATATTTTTACTTTTATACTTTTTATTATGCCTATTGTGACTTAGTAACTGAGTATTGTTCGGATCTTGAGATTCTTTTATATCAATATTCTGTATTTCTATAACTTTTTGTGATTGGTTAAGTGTTAATTTGTTAGTTTTTGCTTATATTTCTGTGTCATCCTAAAAATAATGTTAGGAGGTGGTGTATATGCTCCAATAAATTTGCGTCGGTAAAAGTGAATAACTAAGGGAAATTTGCACCCTTAACAGACGGAAGATCATGAAGATGAGTACAAAAGAATCAATTTTCAACTCTGTCGAGGTACATATACTTAATATACGAGATTGTCAATAATAAACAGACTTCCAACATTTTTTGCATGAACGGATTCGATAGCTCCTAGTATCACCAGGAATACCAACAATTTCGTAGGGTATTGTTAATTCGAGGCACACAGTCAACTTAACGAATTTCTGCGTTTTAATTAAATCAACACTGAAGAAAAATATATATAATTCATCTATATGAAACAACAAACAAAAGACCTAATAATGTGATATTGTACTCAAATGGCTACGAATCAGAACAAATGGTAATACGCTTTTAGTGTACAACCAAACCCGACTATTCGACTACCATAAAACATACGATTAAGCTTGGAAAAATTGAGGTACACGCCATTACACCAAAAACATGATTATTATAATTAATGTCCAGGACTGCGCACCTAGAAGAATGATTTGTACTACAATTTACTCACCCGGCATTGTTACCAGGATAACATTTATCATGAGCACTTCGGAAGCACGGACAAAATACGAGTAAAATGCTTATACATGCATTAGCGAAATAGCAGTTTTGTTTAAACACAGTACATCGATGAAAAGGTATCCAGACCTCGTGCATAACTAAGATATACAGTTAGAATCTTTCATTCACGCGCACGTCACACACATTCACTTCCAAGTGTGCATGATTCGTGTTCTGCGCAACAATATGTTTATGTCCTTTGTCCATATTTTGTACTCGAATATTTCAACACTAATTTACGTTTTATTCCACGGTCCGCTTATCACACCAAATGTAGAAAAGTTAAAAGAGAATACTGATGTAAATTCCGTGGATTACGGTTCTTCCCTCTCCTTCACGCACACATGCATATATATATATATATATATATATATATATATATATATATATATATAACAGTATATTGAAAGCATTTTATTATAAATATATAACCAATGTAAAGAAAATATTCGGATTCGTTACGTAGACCGGTTTTCTTATTGACCACTAATCAATTACTTGCTTGAATTTCCGCGACCGGAGTTCGAACTGGGCCGCGTTTCTTCAGTTTTGTAAGTCAGCCGAATCGCAACACAAGCCACACATTGCCTGCAAATTCATTTATATCCTAACGTATTTCTGAAGTCATTTTTTACTTCAGATTTACCATATTTGGCATCGCCTTTGACATAAAGTTACACCACACCACCCCATATGTTACTATGTAAAACACACAATGTCACATACGAAATTGATACTAAATTAAAGTACATTGGCAGGATCTTATTATACACATGTTGCCAGTATTTGTTAAACATTTGATAGGAAAGCATATACACCAATAATTACCCCGATACGGACATTATTACACACGTCTCAAGTTCTTCCCATAATTTCCGAGGCCATTGTTAGAATCGAGAACCTTTGTATCAGTATCTTTCACCTCATCCACTGTGCGACCCAAGCCGAAAACTACTCGTAATTAGTTGCGGTAGCTGTGCTTTAACCAGGGTACATCCGGGGCCCAGTCGGAGTAGGTTGCCCCCTTGTTCGTAAGCTTCGCAAGGAGCTAATGGACAGCCATGCGGCGAATGATGCAGAAATCTGGCTTAATGTTAAGTTGAAAACAGCATCGAAGCATAGAAATTGTACGTGCAGATCCGACTTATTAACAGTAGCCATTCTGCCAAGGAAGTGCAGGCTCCATCAGCTTCTGGAGCGCAACTTGTCAACCGTTTAAGTATATCAATCCGTCACATATAAAAGAAGAATTGGTTTTCCATGAAGTTATCCCTCAAAATTGTTACACGATTCACATCGAAAATCATACTTTGATTAAGCGACAGAAACTTTCGATCTCATGATGAACATCAAAACCGCTAGAATCAAGGACCTCTAGTCTAAATTTATCAATTTTGATGGAATACAGGCTCAGAAGGATCTGGACACAATCATTATCGCAATCTGGTGGGAGGAATCTGTCACAAACTAGTGAAAAAGTACCGTCATGTTGCACAGCCATAAAAACTTGACACAAGCACCTGCTAAATAATGTGGTATCAGTTTGCTTTATGCCGCATTGAAGACGATGATTGCTATTATTCTCAGAAGGAATTAGGTCAAAATATTTTGGGGTTCAACCAAGATTGAGATGTAGGGACCAAATTCATCCATTCCACTGTACCCTGCCATTGCGGCACCGGTCTATCTTGTTTTTTCTGAAATTAAACGCATGAAAAACGTTCTTTATAGCCAAATTTTATCCGTTAAATAGAGAATATTACGTTGGAATCTCGTGCCTATTTTGCTAAGCACCAAGTTCAAGGACTTCAAATCAAGTGTACTGTCGGCTCTGCTTTATGCCATGTAGATTTTTGGGAATCACGCTTTGGCTGCTAGCGTCTGGACAACCTTGTTAATAGATGTATTTGCTCGATTTGTTTTCGTACCGATTCGTTCCTACGAGCGTTCTTTAATAATTCATCATCACCCGAACACAGTTATGAAATGTCGACTTCATTGGTTTGGCCACTGTTTGAGAATGTCTATTTCATTCCTCGTTAGTCAGACCACTGAAGCAGCTCCAGTGGTTAGCTGGAAAAAGGATCGATAAGCTAGTCATTTAATGGCCGAAAACTATTATTTGCAATTTGATCACGGCGCACTATATTCTCACTAATCAAGTTACAATTGATTAGGCTATTTTTCTTGTATACCATCTTATTTCCTGGTCAGTCTTTGTTTTTTTTTATTCTACTGGGTATCGTTGAGATTGTATCGATATCGCGGCAATTGCAATTAATTGGCGAAAGCCCATTAAGAATGAAACTGGTCTTAGTTGCATTTTCTAACTAATAAAATGCTCAGATTATATCGAAAACATATTATTTACCAAATCCTTGCATTAAAAGCATACACACAGGCATATATATATATATATATATATATATATATATATATATATATATATATATATATATATATATATATATATATATAATATATATATATATAAATATGTATTTTATTTGTCATTTATTTCGAAAGCTTTTTTCTTTTTGTCTCTATGAAAATTTACTAATTTTTACTTTTATTTGTTTTTCTGAAATTTTAGTTGTTCCACTGACCGGATTTCGGTTGTCAATGATTATTAAGACATTGGTTTACTGGTGCGGTGCATCTTCAGCAGTGCTGTTTAGTGTCCCTGTTTATTTTCGTATTGTTTAATTTTGGGGATTTTCCAAATCATTCCGTATCTAGTATTCATCTGTATAATACCCTTCCTGTGAAAATACTAAATATTATTTTCAACAGAGATCGCAACTGCTTTTCAAGATTATTTTCTATACAGAGTTTCGTCGCCAATATTTTCAATTTACTGGACAAATTTCAATCTGTCAACGCTGATATTGGTAGAAGGTTCACATTCTTGAATGAAATAAATCTGTTTATTGTGAGTCCTTACTTATTGCTTAAAAATAGAAATTGCTTTTGGTTAAAAAGTGTCATTAAATTATATTAATGCATATTTAATCTTTGTTACCGATGAATTCTGCATTTCGTTGAATTTTGCTTTAAAGAATAAATTTCAGATTTTATATTGAATGGACCCTGAAAGTTAATAATTATCAGTCGAAATAGCCGAATTGGAGCGATAGTCGATCCTGTCGTTAGTGCCGTCGTGTTCCTGTTAATGAAGCAGAAATGGCCGATAACATTTCATTATTTATTATGATTTAGTGCCTTAATCATATATATATATATATATATATATATATATACGATAAAGCTTGTTATATTTAAGCTCACTTTATAGTGAAAATCTGTTTACGCTGCTCATTTCAGGGATCGAATTTTTTTTCAGTATTCAACTTGGCTGAAATAGCTGATTCAGTTTTATAGTGTGCTTAAATCAACCATTGGAGGAGAGAGTTCGGTTCATCAGCAGATGTCTAAATTAATTGCTCATGCAATAGCAAACAAATGGAATATAGATTTTCAGATAAACCCACATATGCACTTTTTGCCATTTTCTCAGTTAATACACATATCTTTTTATTTTATAATCATGTAAAGAGGGATAGAGAGAGGAGGAGGAAGAAGGAGAGAGAATGAGCAGGAATGTCACAATTTATAGATTTGGCAACTCATAATAAGTTTTCGTTTTGTTTTGAAAATCACACTGTAGCCTTCTGATTGTAAATGTGATTTTCTGATACTATCTACACCAGCGTTCACTCTTGTGTGTGCAAATTCACATTTTACTATTAATTTTCGGGTAATGTACAAATTTCTTTCGACTATGCAGCTAGAGCGAGTGAGAGGAAATCTCACAACTTAAAGCTTTTGCAACCCATTACTTGTTTGTTTCTTGCTTTGAAAAGCACGTGGGATCTTTAGAATTAGAAATGGGATTTTTGAAATTATTTTTGGCCAATACAATAGCGTTGTACAATTTTCTAGAAACTCTTGGTTTTAAATGCTTTTTAATTTGCATGAAGCATTTAATTGTACAGCGTTGCCGTCCTGCATTTCTGTGGCTTTGACTGTTGCGGGTCTCCGAATGACGCTTGTAGCCCGGTTGTATCTTGATTCAGTTCATTTCTAGGTGTACAACATGTCAGCCTCGTTGATTAATGGTTCATCAATGGTACAGTTGCTTTGAAGCCTTCCACTCATGCACTGTCCATTGAAAATGTAATCACAGATTTAATTTGCTTATTCGTCCTACACAGTTAAATAAGAAAATTTGTGCGTAAATTTAATTGTTTATTTACGTATGCTTATTATAATATTAGAGGGTTGGGTCAAAATGTAATACACAAACAACGAGTTATTATGCCGATTATGCTTTTTCTGTTTAAATAACTTCCTGACATTCACTCGAATTGTTTTTCTTGCCGTTTGGATGGATTATATTATTCTAACGGCAAGAAATAAATGCAGACATGAACCATCATCACGAAAAACAAGTCATTTTAAAACGGACCAGTTATTATGGCCAAGTCAAGTACTTTTTCAACCCTGTCGTAAACAATATTTATGAACAATGTTTTATTTTAAATTAACAAGTTTTTGTGCTAATATGATATTAAAACTTAGACACTCATTTATGCATTAACACTTTCTACGTGTGACATATTTCGACTAATCATATTATGCATAACATATGTAGTAACATTAATTTCTTCACTCATTTTTGATGACGCGATGTTAACATTAGAACATCTGTACGTTTCGGCCTCTACATGATCTTCTATTACGAAAGGAAAGATCAAATTCAAGGTGAAATGTACTTTTAATTGGATTCATTCGAAATTCAGTAGCTTATCAGTGAAAAGCACTATCAATTCATCGTGCACTCAGATGTTGTAAAGTCTTTTGGTGGAAACAAATCTGTTTATGGATGCTTCAATTATAACGAAAATGCACATCTTTCGTGCATAGTAAAATAAGCTTGGACTTTAATGTCAATAGTTATTACATTTGTAAACAAAGACGCAACATGAAAAGACTCCATACCTTGTTTTTAGTATTTATATCTTTAATTGTGTTAAGAAAATCAAAGAATCGGCAACCGAATAAGTACCTAATATTAAGGAAGGAGTTCATTAATGTCAGCCTTGGAGAAAATGGCACTATCGGGGTGCACCTGACGTAGAACCTTGTAGATATAGATCGTATAAGATTTCTTCCTCCTCCTGCGCTTATTCTTATAATGCATTATGTTCATGCCACCAAAGGTTGTTTCTGGTGAAGCTGCGTAGAAGGCCGCTAAGATTAAGCGGCCGAACACTGCTAATTACCTAATAGTTGGAGCAGTGGTTCTAGTATACGAAATAGCCGTTTATCCAATGCATGAGTTGGAGAATTAGCTATTGATAATATTGATTATGGTCTGTACACTGTCGATATATGCGATCCAACTGGTTTAAGCTTCTGTGTAGTGGCCTCATCAAGTAAATTGACTTGTTAAGTTTTTAATTTCATTTATTACTTTGCACCCAACTCTGTCTAGTTCACCCGATTTACCATCCAGATGCGTGACTTCTGTATTGTCATTCAACACGTTTTCCGGTCTGTTGTATACAGTCGGATTTTTATATTATAACACCCTTGTATTTATCAACGCTTAATATTTTTTATCCCCGCATTTCTGATTATTTAAATACTGTTTGTTGCGGAGAGCTAATATATATATATATATATATATATATATATATATATATATATATATATAATTATAATTAGGAATACAGAACACCATGAATAACAAAGTGGATAAAGGCCATTTATTTCGTGAATACTAATAATCATCTCTTATACAATCATACATATTCAATAAATTTTGGGTTTTCAATTGATTATGCTAGTGGTAACAAATCTGATTCGTTTTTACTTCTGTTTCTTGTTTTGGCTAGTTGGTGAGTGTGTATGCGTTTGTGTTTGTTTGTATGCGTGTTTGCATGTAAAGGTCATTCTCGCAGTATTGCAAAGTGATGTCTGAGATCTGGTCATTATTGTTTTGATGGCTTGAGAATTAACCATTTGTGCGCATTGTTTACTGTTACATATACAAGTGCTATTTTCCCCAGTGTAGTTGATCGTTTCACCTTGTTGCATATATATATGCATATATATATATATATATATATATATATATATATATATATATATATATATATATATATATATATATGCAAGTATGTATTAGGTTTTGCGAACCTAGTAACAAATTAGTTCAGTTGTGTCCAGAAGTATAAACCAAAGACAGCATGAACAGAAATTATAATCTCATGCACATTCGTTTCGTGCTTACTGGCAACTCATCAGTAGGAGCCGATATTACGCCCTTTAACCACTATATATTTGAAATAAGAATGTGGGATAATAGGTCGGTACAATCTCCGTCCTAAAGAGAACGGTACACGAAAGTATACTTTCCATTCATGCTGTCTTTGGTTCATCCTTCTGGTCATATTTGAACTAGGAGTTTGTATCGTCCTATTATACCACAGTCCTCACCCAAATATATAGTGATTAAAGGGCGTAATACCGGCTCCTACTGATCAGTCGCCAGTATACACGAAACGAATGTGTCTGAGATTATACTTTCTGTCCATGCTGTCTTTGGTGTATCCTTCTGGTCACAAATGAACTAATGTGTTACTAGGTTCGCAACACCTAATACATACTTTCTGGTTATTTGTTTAAGCGCATTTATATCTTGCTTTTCAGTGCATGCTGTTTTGCACATTTAAACGATTTGATATGTGAAGTCTGACTAGTTTAATTAGATTTTAACCAGTTTTTATAGTCAATGTTTGTTGTTCAAATAGAATTTTAGATTAATATTGATTTTTTCTGTAGGTTGAGTTCCATAGTTCTGGCATACTGATAGTACTGATTGTTTTGTATTTGTAATAGGTTGAGAACACATTTATCCATATCGGTTATTTTTATAACAGGTGGCAAATACACCAGAAATCACATTCTTGCAAGAAGAAGTTTCATCCAATACACAAGATACATAACACATTCTTTTCCACAACATTTCTAAATATTTTTACTGCTCCATTCTGGAATTCGCCAAACATTTCAGATTTCTTCGATCGACCCGTAGCTTAGACTTGCGTAAAATGCACACTAAATCTCGTTGGAACCTCAATTGCTTAATACACTAATAATAAAGTTCTTTCTACAATGACGTTCTTTGCGCACACGGAAAGGGTACAATAGATTCTTATTTGTGTTGTTAAGTTTCCACGAAATAAACTGGCCAATATCCACAATGGACACTCAGGATTATTCAGCGTTTTCTTTTCCTAAAAATATACTGTGGAATATTTAAGGCACCGAACTATATATATATATATATATATATATATATATATATATATATATATATATATATTTGTATTGCCAGTTTAAACTAATCATTGCATAAAGTAACAAATGCATTCTACTAATTAGACCGGTTGCGTACTTATCGGGTACTTGTCAAATTCTTGTCAGTTTTTTCTCGATCGTGGCTCTAACCGTTGAACAGTTTCTTCGGAGTCTGCATTTCGTACACTGTACCACACAAACTGCGCACAATACGCAATTTTCCATTATATACCAAATTTTTTGTTAGTCTGCGTTATGTCGAAAACTATGAAGGATACATGTGAAGAAAAAATATCAGAAAAACTAGTTGGTATATAACTGTAAATTTCAGGAAATGCGCGATTTGTGTGGCGCAGTGAATGTGTGGGCAAACTAACGTTAATCTTCCCCTAGCGTGGCAGTTGTGACAAGTACTTACTAATTGGCCAATAAGAAGTAAATTGGTCTACTTGGTGATTTGTATTTTCTACTTGCTATGTTATATATCTAGTTGTAGTGTCTACCAATTCTATGCTTTTCGAGATAGACCATTATGAATACATGGTATTATATAAAAAAGCCTATTTTTGACTCAGTCGATATCAAATATCATATTTTATCTCAATCATATACATAATAACACTATTAACAGCGTTGCAAACTGCACAGCTGGATAAGCGGTTGATGACGCAATTTATACCTCTTGTATTGTTACCAAGGGGATACGACGCCGCTCATGGACAATGTGTTAGGAAATTAAAAGTCGGAGCAAAAACGTTTGTATGTGCAATAGCCAAGCACACAAAAGCCTAGTGAAAACTCTGTCCAGCGATGGAGGAGTAGTCAGATTTTAAAAATCAAAATTTAATTACGGTGAGAATAACACTTACTCGAAAACGGACACGCTCATACTTATTCAGCAATCAACACATAATAGGGAACGCACATTCGTCCTGCTGCGAATAAACACGGATGCAACTGTAAACCACAAGTTATATTAAATGTACAATTATTATAATCAAAGTTGCGATCTTGATATTAGCACCTGACCCATTAATTATTTACATATGGTGCAGCAGAGTGGCTTAGTGGTTAGAGCACCAGATTCCGAAGCAGACGTGCCCAGATTCGAGCCCTGTCTGAGGCAAATTCTGGCCAGTAAGTGATGAGTTCCCAATAAGGACGAAACCGGTCTACTGGATGAATTGCCTTTTCTACACTATACAATTCTTAGATTATACCGACATATGTAAGTAATTAATGGGTCAGGTGTTTATATCAAGAATATGAATGTGTATTCAAGTATTAGTGGAGTCAACTTTACGTAAATTCATTGGCAATGCTACTTAAAGTCAACTAACAATATAAAACACGCACCGAACCTGTGAAGGCTAACAGTTCCATGATTTTAATGATAATCTTAATTTCACCAAAATTGAGAATAGCAATAGTTCTTATCATCTGCTTATCCAGCAAAGTCTTGTAATGTAGTGTCTTACTCTCGTGTCGCCAGTAATCTTGAAACGCATGTTGACTTTAGTATAGATCACATTTACTCAGTGTATTTATAATTCACGGCCTTTATTACTTAAATAATTTTCTTTATTTCGGTAAGTATTTATCAGACGACTTGACCATTTATTCACAGTAACCATGCAATCGATTTTTCAATGTTTTTTTTCTAAATCATACTATTCAAATTTAATATTTTATCTACTTGGTCTAGAAAACTGAAATATGTGTATTTGTCTATGTGGCGTGGCACACATATCACTAGTCATACAATATAATTTGTCTGGATCGTGGTGACGGCTACTAGCAATGAGTAGCTCGTTAGTGAGAAGCACATGCTATTAGATTTAAACTTTTTTTCCATTTTGACCTCTGTATATCTTCTTGGTCCAATAAACAAACACTTTACTTGGTGCGCTGTACTTAATACTTAATCTCGGTGTACAATCAACGTAAACTGATAATGTAAAAGGCGTGTCATATAATAAAACGTAAAATGGAGATAATACATTAATCGGTCAATAATCGATTTAAAAAAACTAACCACTAACAGGCAAGCACTGAATGTTTGAACACTATATATATATATATATATATATATATATATATATATATAATTGATATAGAAAAAAACAATTAAATGTATGAATGATGCTTAAAAGTAAAATATTTTTGCGAAACTGGATTAATTGAAATTATCTGATCTGCGTTTTGACTAACGCAGTTAGTTTTCCAATAATTTTCTTTCTTCAATAAATGGCTGAATGTTGATCCATAATGGTTACACACAGGAATACATAAATTAAGTTAAAAATGGAAAACTGCGTCTTCGAGCAGCCGTAGCAGAAGAACTCATATTAATCATGTTTCACTTACCCAATCCTGGTCGAAAATATATTTGTACAGTTTTTTTCGTTCATAAATCTCTTTTGGTAAGTGAAAGCACGATGTAGAATGATTTAGTGATTATTATCTCGAATAATATTATGCTTCCATAAGACCGTTGGCCTACCTCTACTAGGAATCTAATCATCAACGGGAACTACCCCTGTTGTCTGTATAGCAACATATGTAAGCGACCTTCTTGGACATTAACCAATGGTACGCCGGCAGCATTCCTTTACTCGATGTGAAAGTGATTGCAAATCAACGCACGTCTTTGGAGGTTGATTAGCTCGTAAATTTTGCTTAATTTTAAGGTTCCATTGCGCTAGCCTGTGGCTGAATTTAACTGAAACTAGCAAATAATACCGTTCAGACAGTGACAGCTATAATCGTTTATCTGCAATATCTAAGCGGCATAAAGATGGCCGGATCATCGACTTTAGTAGAAATGGACGGACGGCTTAAGAGTGGTTTTCATTACCTGCTAACGGTAGCTGCAACAAGACTAAAATATCTGATAATCTTGGCAAAAACCGATTCGTCAGGTTTCACCAGCATCCCAGGTAGACGAATTCTTTGCGGAGAGCTAACATTGTGCCGTTTAGCATAATCTAAATCTTGGGTTTAAAATTGACCAAAATATCATTTTTCGAAGCATTTAGCAAGGGACATACTGAATGAACATTCCATGAGAACAATTAATGGATGTCTAGAGCCCGTTTTCTATGATGTCAACAGAACAGTTCATCACGACAACTTAAACAATCACTGATTGCGCGGAAGTTGAAAATAATTCTTTAAATCAAGTTTGTGTGTTTAATATAAACACAAATTCCATTGAATTTAACCAGTCAAACAGCATATTGCATTATTGCGCTGCGGTCACGAACGTCAATTTTCTGCAACTTTCGCCACATGTACAGAAATTATACAATTAAACAATCAGTGATTTCGCGGATGGTGAAAAAATTCCTTAAATACAGTTTGCGAGTTCGAAGTAAACTCCAATGCCATTGTATTTACTCAGTCCAACAAAAGGAAAACTACCATCAGTTTCGGCCTTTCGTGATCATCATTAGAGTATGACGGCGTAATCTGATGATGATCGTGGAAGGTCAGTACGCGTGACTGACGGTAGTTTTGCTGTGTTGTTGGATTGGTTAAATACCATAGAGTTGGTTTTTATTCAAAGCTCGCAAACTTGATTTAATGAGTCACGACAACTTGTTTCCACGCTTAGGAGTTTAGCAGAGACCTAAATTGTTACTGAATCAACGGAAAAATGGAATGAGGTAAGAGTAAATCGTATCTTTGGTGAACACTAGAATCAACTATAAAATATTCAATTGTTGTTAGTATTGTGTACAAAAACAGACTAGTCTACTTATTAGGTTTTATAAAGACGGATAATTTTGACCGGGATTTAATCATTCAACGTAGTTTACAATAAAAACCTGGACACCACCGGGTCGAAATTGACCGATTAATTTCAAAAATAAATTATGGTTGGCCGTTGATGCCAATGACGTAATCGTATAATTTAATGGGTTACGTGAATTTTGTCTAGGCACTAATTTCCGGAGTGAATTTCTCCAAGAGTACGTGTAGTATATTTGCCCCGTTCTTCACTACTGCTTCGCAGGACAATCGCATTTATCTTTTATACAGCACGGAGAAAACTGATATATATCACTCGCCATAGGATTAAATTGGCACATCGTCACGAACATTTCTGGCAGTGATATATGGCGGAGTGAGGACGTTTTAGAAGTGTCGAACTATCTGCAATTCAGAAAATGAAGTGAACTTTAAGTTTTGGCGGAATGATTACTGGTAATACGTCGTATGTTTCCCAGAAGTTTTAAATACATGTTACGCTTCCATGATTATTCGAACTCTTTAGCAATATTAGATTAGTGTTGATTATGCGCGGCTATAAATAAACTCCTCCTAATCTTGACGAGTTTAAGGGCGATTTCCTGTTAGTGTTGCAGTAGGTTCTGTGATTTAAGGAGCTAACATGATGGAAGATATTGTAAACAGAAGATTGAGAGGCAGATCGACGCTTGATCAAGTTTATACTTTAGGTCTCCTGATACTGTTGAATACGTTATGGAACATAGTCACAGGCGGCCAAAAAAGATCATAAAATTCCTTGAAAGCGAGCTTCACATTGATATTCATTTTTAGTAGACAAATACTCACACGGGATACTAGCTGTGGCCTAGAATGGAACCAAATGGATTTATTCACCAAAAGTCTAATCGGCCCGTCTTATTGAACCGATGAAGCGCTTTCGGTGCGCTCGCTTTAAAAATAATCTGTTTACCAGAATGTGGTCGATCTGGATTGAGTTCCAGGCCGTTGTTCCATATGCATGATTAAATTCGCTACGTTTTTTAAAAATGCCGCTGAATAGGCTGCAATATAAAGTTTACCACAGCCAGATTTACGCTGAGCGAAAGATGAGAAAGTCTACGTCATCGCCACAACTATTTTAGTGCAAGGTAAAAATCGTAAGAGCCACATATTTTAACTGTTCGAAACGTTTATTCTTTTCATGAGCTGAGTATTTGAAAGATTTTGTGTATACGTTCACGATTGGTTTTTCTGCGCGCGTATAATGGTGTGTGCTCTGCTTCAGTACAAATTGGGTATCGTCACGAATCTTCTTTTCACTAAGGCACTGTCCGACCTAAATTTGATTTCTAGCCTGCAAAGTTCATCTGTACTGTCCTTTCTAGCGATGAAGTTGGCCTTTCCTCAGGATAGCCTAATTTGACTTCCTTCCTACCAGGGTTGTTATTCAAATAGCGTTTTTTTTCTCCCGCAAGCTTATTTACAAGGCATAAACCGTTCTTGAACGCATTTATTCATTTCTCACTATAAGCAAATTTATAAAAAATGTTACAGAAAAAAAGAATGCATATTCAAACACATACCAACAGACACATATAAATACATACATAAGCAAACACGTGGAATTAAATAAATCTTTATCATATCTGAATTTTGAATTGCTATTAGTTTAAATACTGTTTGTTGCGGAGAACTATATATGTGCAAGTATGTATTAGGTGTTGTGAACCTAGTAACAAATTAGTTTAGTTGTGACCAGAAGGATAAACCAAAGGCAGCATGAACGGAAAGTATAATCTCATGCACATTCGTTTCGTGCTTACTGGCAACTCATCAGTAGGAGCCGGTATTACGCCCTTTAATCACTATATATTTGGATGAAGAATGTGGAATAATAGGACGGTACAATCTCCGTCCTATTATCCCACATTCTTCACCCAAATATGTAGTGGCTAAATGGCGTAATACCGGCTCCTATCGATGAGTTGCCAGTAAGCACGAAACGAATGTGCATGAGATCATATTTTCCGTTCATGCTGTCTTTGGTTTATCCTTCTAGTCACAACTGAACTAATTTGTTACTAGGTTCGCAACACCTAATACATAGTTGCTATTAGTTTGTTTTAACATTTTCATCAACTAGCTAATCTGTCTTTCAAAGTTGATGAGCATCATTTGTATGGATTATTATTTGAAGATTCATAAAAGGTGTTCTACTTGTTCTTTTAAGAAATTTCGCCACTTGCAAGCCATAAGTTTGAATTTGAGTACCAGAGATTTTTGGAGACGCATGTCCTGGTTGTTTTGTTAGTTTCAGGAAGTCAATCCTGACATTGCCCCAAGACCGTGATAAATTGAAGTATGTTGTGGTAGAGATGCTTACCACTATAATTAATCATTGTTTGAGATTTGGTTACTATTCTATCGATGAATTCTATTCTGGATTTACTTCCTTTGATGAATCTTTGCTTTCTATTTGAAGCTGTTGTTGCGTTTTGCTGATGCTTGCGTCTAGTGACTACATAGGACGTGTTGATTTTATTATTAACGACTTTGTGCAATTTAGGAAGTTCGTCAATTTAATAATAATGGAGTTTTTGTAGCTGTTTTACATCAGCTTATCAATCATTGACTACGTGAGTGAGGCAAACAATTTTTTAAATCAAGGTTGCAAACTTGATATAAACATCAATCTCTTCACATATAAAGTTGTCAGTATAACCTAAGCATTTTAGAAGGTAGTTAAGGTAATTCATCCAGTATACCGGTTGCGTTCGTATTAGGAGCTTTACAAGTACTGTCCAGCATATTTTTTGCCGTGGTCTGGGCTCGAACCTAGACACATTTTCTTCGGAGTCTGTGACTATCCACTACACACAATGTGCAGTTATATACTAATTTATGTTTTTGATTAGCCTTTCCTTTATATAGAGCGTAGCTAACATCTATCTGTCATAATAGGACATGCGTCACGCTACCTCGAGAAATGGTATTAAATTGAAGGCTTATATAACTAATAGATCATTAACTATTTGTCACAACGCGCGCAATGAAGCTCACAAACGCGATTTTTTAAAAATACTAAACTGCTGTTCATTTTAACACCAGAATATAAAATGTGTTTAGGTCAATCATTTTTGGGGCTCCTCGTCTATGGTGCTAGAAAATGAGAGGTGACTGACTATAGCTGTAATTGCTTGAACGACATTTTAAATTGATGCCTACATTTATTTTTGTGTAGGCTTTTGGCTGATGTGCGGCAATATACGTCTATCAAGAGTGAGATTTCCTAGCCGATATGTTCTATCACGGCTGTTCTTATATGTCATCTCCGCCACTTTTGGTTTGGGAACGACGATTTTGTCACCTAAGACCTATCTTAAAGGCCTTTTTTGCACCCTATTCATTAGGCTACTGAGACACTTCCAGAAAATAACAACCGAAAAATGGTTAGATCAGTAATTTTTGGGTCCGCATGCCGTTATTCGCAATATTGGTTATTATTTAAGCTGCAATATCTCTCTACCAACCGAAATGCACAGAGATGGGCAAAAAGTTTTCAAGTCTTTGCACTGCATAAATATTAGTTAAATGTTGTGTTAGATCTGCATTTTTGGGTTATGCTCTACCTCAACGCGCTATACGAAGGATCCAGATCTCAATTTATGCGTATTGCAGATTTCCATTCTTATGCTTTAGACAGTGTTGACTTAGCAAGTAAGCCATTTATAGTGCATTTGGTAAAGCTAGCTTGTAAGAAATAATTATCCTTTCTATGCACAAATTCTAAATTTTGATAGGAACACGATTGCATAATTTTCGAAGAGGTAGCTAGCATACCCACGCTCTGTCTCTCCTCTTGATTTTAAACACTTCTGCTTTTTAAAATAATCTTTATCGCCTATCTGTTCTACTTCGAATGTGTGCACTGTCCTACAAAGATGTATTCCGAATACGGCTACTTCCAGCATAATTTATGCTTTTGTCTATTGTCTTAACATACTATTTTAAGATGAAATTCTTCAGAATTTGTGCAAAAACTCATGTGAAATTTTTAGTAAGCTGCAACTACTAATATCTTGATTTCTTACATTAGCTTATCTATTTGGTGTGCCTTCTTCTATTGCTCTATTCTACTCATTGCATTTTGCAATCATTTAAGTTGAAAAGAAAGTTGCGTGAACAATTTAAACCAATATTCAACTAATGTTCTACACACTGGAAAGTTTTAATTTTAAATTTCTTCTAGACTTCAATACTGATTAACGAGTTATATTTTTCTTTCATTTATTGAGGCTTAATGTGCGTCTGAAGAAGTTCGTCAGCTAAATGAAGTATATTATGTATTAACGACAATGGCTACGGTGGTATGTAGGAGAGATCTGTAATAAATTTGTGATGTGATCCATCTAAGCGTGGTCAAATCCTACTGTTTGTTTGCAAGATGTTATTGAACAAATTATTCCATACATTCGATATTCAAAACTTCTGAATCCAACAAATCTCTTCAAAACACCGATTTTTTCACTTCGAATTGATTAAGGCAGGATGCCGGTACCGTCATGTAAAATATTCTTTCCTGGTACTTGAAAATTTTGCGAAAAGGTGCTTTGTATGATGTACTTTCAAATAAGTACAGAGTTCCTAAAATTTTGCAAATTGCCGAGCAGCTCAATCATTTATAAGTTCTTTCCATCATTTACTCTTTAGAGCGGTAAAATAGTGGCTAATTGGTCGGCGGGTATACCTGGTTAAGATAAAATATTCATTTAACACGTGTTATATAATTGGTTTAGAAAGAAACAAATGCATGTCTAGACGTTGTTTTTGCAAATAAAATATGACAAGATTCTTTCTGCTCTGGACTCTCATACTGGCTAATTGAAGTTTTCCCATATTTTGGAACACGCCAGTGGAGTTAAGGAAGACGGGTTGGATTTAGAGTATTGACACTTCGCTGATTTTATGAGTGCCAGACACAAGAAAATTAGTTTATTGAGATAACCAGGTGACAATGGACGTTCCTTTGAGCACTCGTTCTTAACAAAGCTTAGTATGAAGACAATATATCGCTCCGACTATGGTTTTTTTCTCATTATACAACAAATGTATATAAGCCCTATCTGACACTCGTTCAGAGGAGCGATAGCCGATGCTATGCTTTCAACCACTTAGTCAGTCTGACTCTAAAAGGGTAACCTTGACTATTAAGACAATTAGTCCAAAGCAAAAATACTCCCAACTTCATAATCTTTGCTTTCACGTAAATTGCGTGTTGCCATCGCTTGTCTAGGTGTAAAACGTTGTTTTAGCCTCATTAATGATGGCAACAAATGGAATATTGTTTACATTTTAAATCAAGTTTGCGAGTTTGAAATAAACAACAATGCTTTTGTATTTAACCTTTCAAAAAAGCGAAATTAATTAGTTCAAATATGACCAGAAGGATAAACCGATCAGCATGAACGGAAAGTCTAATCTCGTGAATATTAGTTTCCAGCTTATTGGCGACTCATCAGTAGGAGCCGATATTACGCCCAATACCCACAATATATAATTGGATGAGGAATGCTGAACAATTGGACGGTACAATATCTTATAAGATGTGTCAACTTTTATTAGTGGAGCAAACTTTACATAAAGTCTTTGACAATGCAAATTCGAAGCCAACTTACTATATATAATATATATAACGAACCTGCAAAGGGTACTATCATTATAGTTGTTGTGTCACTAACTCATACTAACACTATGATTGCCGGGACGGTATATAGTACCAACACTATTGATTTCAAGGTATGCTAAAATTCACTAAATTTGAGAATTACAGCTACTTCTCAACACCTGTTAATCCAGCAAATCAATACACTCTGGATTTGATCGGTATCAGTTACGACTTTTTGGTGTAATCATAACATCATTCAATTAAATATATAACAGTTAGATACTGTTTGTTGCGCAGAACTAATATATATGCAAGTATGTATTAGGTTTGGTACCTTGTACCTATTCGGCAGCGATAATATTGGTATCAGGTACTGACACACCAACCATAATTTTGGTACTCTTCCCGGGCTCGATATATATATATATATATATATATATATATATATATATATATATACAGTGAGTTATTTGTAGTCGCATCGTCGTAGAATTTATTTTAAGTTAGATCCTTTGTTTAAATTGACGCCTGGATTTACATCTTTTTTAATGTTGACGGGAGTATGGTTAGTTTCCGTTTCAAATTTTGTTGATGAGTTTTCCTAGGAGCTGTAGGTTTGTTGAAACTTAAAGTGCTTTCTCACGTGAACAATATGAGATTTCTTGTTTATCTCAATAAGCTAGATTCTAACATTTCCTTTCAACTGAGTTGAATGGCCACAAAATGAAATGTTTTATTCCTCTCTATTCTCTATTATTTCGTTAAAATAGCTAGTTTTGATGGTTTAATTTTAGATATGTGTCAGATAATTTGATTTGTGAACAACGTAATGTAGAACAATTCAAATCCATTGATTGTTCTGTTTAATCTTGAGATCAGTTTTTTTTCTAAATGGTGAACGATGTGAGACGACTTCTACTGGCCACAACTTTGGTTTGACAGACATTCCCACACTTGAATAACGACTGAACGTGTACTGAGCATGTGAATATGCCACTTTTACGTTTGTTTAATGCGGATTTCGAAATACAGTCATAGCTTTTGATCAATTTGCGAAGACTAGACTGCATTTGGAATGGTATGCTTCTGAACTACTATGCTTGCACTTATGACACTATTATATCGTCCTAAACTTGTTCGTCTTCTGCTATTTGTTATTTCGAAAGATTTTACACTGTATGCATATTGAAGATAATTCTTAATAGCTACTGTATTTTGAATAAAAACTTTGTAGATCCATGTGTGCACACCATCGCGGTTACTATTGGTGCAGAGACGAGTTGTACGCTTCTTGTGTCTTTGCGTGTTTTAGACCTCGCGTATAAAATTTGCGGGGCTTGAGATAACCAGTTTCGCGTTTTTACTGCGTTCGGATTTCCGATTTTTTTCCCGAACCAATCACTGACGTTGTGCAATGTTCCTCCTTTTCTGAGACTGCCAGCCAACTTCAGTTCCTTGTTGAAATAGTCGTCTATCTGTTTGTCGTCTCGTCTTAACCTGCATTGGTCGTCTGTAGCTTTGCACTCATATTCATTATAAGCATTAGTTTGTTACGTGGCTAGTGCTTTGTTTTACTTTATTGAGTCTTAAGAGCTTGTTTCCTGTAGAATAAGATAAGACATTTAAATATTGTTTTGTGAGAAATTTTAAGTCATTTAAGTTCAATCGCGTTGACCATCCTATTGCCAATTCAATATGAACGCGTTTTGTTTACGTTTGAGTGAATTAATGCCACATATATTAGAACATGAAAATTTGCCTAAAATAATACGTGCGTTGTCTAACGTGCTGTCAAACAACTACAGCTGTATAGTTAAAGGTAATTACCTCTGGACTGATCGACAATATTCCCATAAATCCCGTTCGAGATCTTTTACTTCTTGCTTTGCGCATATGCTATTTGGCATTTAGCATTTTCAATCTAGACTTCGATGTCTACTTTGATAATGGCTCTCATTAATCTATCGAACGTATGGGCTTCTTTATTAATTCCTGTGGCAATTTTGAACGAATTTAGGAAACTTTAGAGTTGCTCGTTCCGAGAAAATAAAAAAAGTGCTCAGAATGACACAGACACAACCCTTGATTAGAAAGGAATGATCGTGTTGTTGTTTAGACCCAACGAGTATCTGTGAGTAGTACGCGTCGTAATACGATAATACAGCATGATTATAAAATGCTGCCATAAAGCTGTTTCTAATGTTGATTTTTTATTAGTTAATAGTTTTTTCAATGATAAGCAACATCAGATTACGTAGTCTACAATTTTCACTATCAAACAGTTCGAATTTTATATTAGGCCTTGCGCACCTTGTAACAAATTAATTAAAATAGGACCAGAAGAATGAACCAAAGTCAGCATGAACGAAAGGTATAAAGGCATGTACACACGCGTTTCGGGCTTACTACGCCTATGCACACTTTATATTTTTTGATAAATGTGGTACAATTGCACAGTACATTTCTTGATCAAATATAAAGTGAGTATAGGACGTACTACAGGTTCCTACCGATGAGTCGCCAGTAAGCACGGCACGCATTTGTCCAGGAGATTACGTCTTTCGTTCATGCTGACTGTGGTTTATCCTTCTGGTCCTGTTTGAACTAATTTTTTTGCTATGTTGTTCGACTGAGATTGCACATATATTAGTTTTCCGCACCAAAACTATAAAACGGTTGTAATAATGCTATCCGAGTACTCTCGTCAACTTTTCTCCCCCTTATTCTAGTTTACTTTTTGTTATTAGAAATTTCATCTTAGCATTCGTTTTGTGCATCATTTTACTCAGTTTTATTATTGTTATCCTTGACTGAAGTCTAGAGCTTATTGTTGGTGTGATTGGTTGTGTATATTTCGGAACATTTTGATATACTTAACGAGCTTCTAAATTGTTAGGGTTTCTCATACCAGGCCGAACAATAAAAATACAGATTTGATTTTAAAGTCTTATATCTCGTTGAGGAATGATCAACCGAGTGTTAGTCCACAGCCACTGCATAAAGGCGAATTTTAATTATAGTTGTGAGACACTAAAACGTCATATAACGCTGACGCAAACCTGATTCTCAGGATGATATTAGTTTTCATTATCGCTTCAACGATTATAGACAAAAGCAGAATTATTTCTCATATTCATCATTGGTTTCGGTTTATTTGTTTCCGGTAGTATATTTGCGTGGTTAAATGCATTTTAATGCACAATTAAGATATGTAAGTTCAGGAGATAATTGTTCAACGAATTCAAAATCTTGCCTAGCTAATAGTCTTACAGATCTTTGGCGATATTTTGAATTAGAGTTACTTCTACACGGGCATTCGTGTACTTGCTCGAAGTTATGAACGGTTATTGCAAACCAGATCTCCTAGTCATTTATTTTCGCTGTGATAATCTTTTAGTAAAAAAAATTAAAGCGTAACTAAGTATTTTCTAAAATTTCTATAGTCAAGATTGTGGACATACACAATATTTTACTAGAAGCATTATAACGGTCAATTGTGCTATTATAAGGATACGGTTGACACTTTCCTGAAAATTGGCTACTATCATTTAGTTTTTTGGCAAAAAATGTCCAGAACATAAAGAGCCGGAGCGTCTGGCGATGTGACTTCTAGTACTTGAGCGTAATTCTGATTATAAATAACGTGGACATCCTGCCGCCTTTATTGATCCACGAGTGATGCAGTCGAATAAACTGTATTTATTTAGCATACAGCACACGCCTCTACTGGAACCAACTGTTCGGAAGTTTATGCTTGGCTTATATATGTATGCATCCTCAAATATTGAAACGTTTTGGCACACGGTAGACATGAAATGAGCGACATTGCCTGATCTAAATTTAAAATTCAATATTAGGCGTAATGAATAATTGGACATTGGAATGTATGGCTTTTTTCCCTAGACAACAGTCAATTCCTAAATGCTCAAATATGCGGGATTGGTTGCGTAGAATGTGACCATTCCGTTTAAATTAGTTTAGTTGTAACAATGCTTTCTGACCAAGTAATTATGTGCGTAGTTCGCCGCGCCATACTCTGACCAATCAGGAAACGCTGGCGTTGTGAAAAACCTGCTGGATTCTTTGAGCACATTGAATCTAATGCTGAGTCTGTTGATTTTGCCCTATAGACAAAGGCTCTACATGAACTCACTTCGGGGTAAAGCTAGATCTCTATTTATGTGTGTTTGTGTGCCCGCATGAGTGCATATATTTTATATATATATTTTTGTTCTTATGTATGCATGATTGTATATATGCACGTATCTACGTGTGTACGTTTTTTTATGCATACGTGTGTGTGTATGCACGTATGGCTTCAGCAATAGAAATTCCGGTATCACGACCTGTGAGTAATAGTTGTTTTTGCAAAAAATGAAAGCACGTATGTTGCCTAGACTAATCAAATATTTTTATGTGGAGATTCGAGTTCAATTCAACTATGTAGGAACGCTTGGTGTTAAACTGTTTATATCGGAATGAGAGCAACCGTTGGAAAAGTTTGTATTGCACAGATCAGTATTCTTAAAATAAATATCACTAACATTTGATTATGCAATGTTTTCATTATATATATATATATATATATATATATATATATATATATATAGTTGTATATTTTAAGTATAATTTTCTGTAGTTCATATGACAAATAGGATACAGAAAAGTATCATTCAGATGAATATGTCGTCCCTTGTACGTCATCGCAGTTTATAAAGTACCGCGAATGTCTTTTTCAGATAAAGATACATTAGACGCAATTTCTGTCATCAGTAATCACTGGAAATTCTTGATGAGCGTAATAAAGACAAACTTGTCTGGTTGTGAATTATAGTTATGTACATACTATATTTGGTTTAAAAAAATTATATATATATATATATATACATATATATATATATATATATATATATATATATCTTATAAACGAATACAATAGGTATATTAGATCATGCAAAGCTATACAAAAGCCAAAAGTGAATAATGTTTCACTGCCGTATAATCACAAGTGGTTCATAGTTATATGGGTACTGTAAAAGGACACCAGGTCGCCCATTCCTAGTGATGGTTTGTATTCGGAGTTTTCCTTCTCTTAGATAGACTGCCAACCAAGTATATTAAGATTATTACGAATATTGTTTATTTTTCATAATAATTTGTATAGGTTTTTAAAATATACGGAAAATCATTAAACATAAGCTGAAATTAATAGATGCCGAGCATGGTGGCGAATGCTGATGACAATACAATTTAACGATAATTGATTGAGCGAGTGGAGGTAACAATTATTTAAATAAACTTTGCGAGCGTGAAGTAAATACCAAATACAATGGGATTGGTGTTTACTTGAAGTTCCCAAACTCGATTTAAGAGGTATTTTCCCTTAGCAATCAGTATTTTCGTTATTGTCTTTATATGTATATGTGGCAGTTACAAACAGTGTCGTTACTGCATAAATTGTGCAGCCAGCATTTCAAGTCAAGTTCCAATGTATGCAAAATTCTGCTAGAATTTGAGAGCCGCATATCTAAATTTGATTTCCTTGTATATTTACTGCGGTTTGATCCTCGATAGTCAGTTTGTCGTCGTACTCTGATGATGATCAAAGAAGGTCGAAACGCGTCAGTGCGTTGCGGCTGGCGGTAGTTTTGTTATGTTGTTCGACGAATGATTAAATACAATGGGATTGGTGTTTACTTCAAGCTCGCAAATTTGATTTAAAGAATGCTGATGACATTGGCTCAAGTATTTCGTAGCCAATTACGTGAACGACTGCGTACCTAAACACATTTGGGCTGTTTGGTTGAATGCGTTGCACGAACTGGTTGAACCAGCAATGGTAGTAAGTTGTCTGACGTTGTCATCCGGAGAAAATCGTCCTGTCTTATATGAACTATGTATTCTGTCCTAGTGTACATTTATTACTTAATTTTAAACTGGCAGTAATGAAAAAATGCAAACATACGTACCAGGAGAATTTGGCTGTTTGATCCTTAAAAAATGCTTCGTGATAATGGTGCTCGTTAGCCTTTCGTAGCAAATTATTTTGTTACTAGAACGCTGAAACTATGTTATGCATCTGCAATTAGTATAAACAGTTAATTGTTCTCCTAGAGTCCATTATGCCTGGATAGTATTTAATTGTTAAGCGGTAGTGAGACGTCATTTGTGAAATACTGATGTATCGCTGCCTCTGATTATATATATATATATATATATATATATATATATATATATATATATATATATAACCAGAGCACTAGATGTAACTCTAATTTTAAGATAACCGAGCATTAATCAGTGTCAAATGTTGTACATTCTGGCGTAAATTTGTCCAAACTATTATTTTGTTTAGTCACTGAAGCGAAATACGCGTAGTTCATATCGATTATTCAAAACATTATACAAATATCGTATGGTGAATTAAATTTAGTTCGGGGATAATTGCAAATTATATTCTGATGCTGCCATTTTTACTTATTTCATGCTAACCATTGAAGTACGAAAGTATTTTCATCAAACCGATGTAATTGACTTCATGTTCATAAACTAGCTTTCTCATGTAGAGGTTCGTGTCTTTTTTCGAAAATTATACTTCACTTATTTTTAATTCCTTTAATCGATATGCTGCTTAAATTATTAATTTTGTTGTACACATACAAGAATAAGTATGATTTATATTTTGCTATATATATATATATATATATATATACATATGACAGGTCTTCTCTTATTTACAAGGCTGTCAGCATAATGAACAATTTTCTATAGAGTTGTTTTATAGTTGTTCATTTTGGTATATTGAATTTGCTACATCGTTACATTGTATCAAATAACTCAGAGAAATAAAAACACGGAAAATATAGCGGACATAATATGTATTGTAATAATTTGACAAATGTACAGATGAACAATCAAACGTGTATAATAATTATAGAATAACCAAATAAAATTAATGAAACACTGCATATTGCTGCGCTATATTAGTCTTAATACGAAGATTTAAGAAATTTAAAATAAGAATAGATATTAAGTCTTAATACTGAATATTGGATATCCTTAAGATGATACATAATTAAAGCAGTCCAGCGTTTGATTAACAACCGAATAAACAGGATCAGATGCTATTAGAAATTGATGATTATAAAAAATATATAAGTTGCCTACCAGGCATTTGTCGCCTAGGTATGGCGACTTGTTCCGTAACAAACTGTTTCGGAATGTCAATTTTCTCTCTAATTCATTATATATATATATATATATATATATATATATATATATATATACATATATATATATATATTTCAATGGAAGAAAGAACATTAGTAACAAACTGGATAAAGACCATTTATTTCGTGAATACTAATCATCGCTATACAATCATACTTTTATATACATTATGGGTTTTCAATTGATTATGCTAGTGGTAACAAATCTGACTCGTTTTTACTTCTGCGTCTTGTTTTGGCTGGTTGGTAAGTGTGTATGCGTTTGTGTTTGTGTGTGTTCGTGTTTGCATTTAAAGGCCATTCTCGCAGTATTGCAAAGTGATGTCTGAGATCTGGTCATTTTTGTTTAGATGTCTTGGGAATTAATTGTTCACTGCTACATTTACGAGTGCTATTTTTCCAAGTGTAGTTGATCGTTTCACCTTGTTGCGCAAATTTGTATTTTGCATATGGTAACAGCGCCAGTGTGGATTGCAGTGTTGAACGCTCATATTGTTTGGAAACTTCTGTCACCGTATGCGCCTCTGTTATTTCCACTTCAGTTTGTTGTCAATCCGATTGTATGTTTGTTGATTCTAATCGAGGGCCTGTTTGGTCTCGACTGTATACTAGTCGATTTTTGTTGAATTTTGTTATTCTTGGCCAGTCAATTAGAATATAATGTTGATGAAACTTTTGAATATTAAGGTCAGGTGCTTGTTGCTTTATATATTAGTTCTCCGCCAAAAACAGTATCCAACTATTTTACTTAGCTGTGGATTTGACCGCATTTTTCTTGTGCGGGACAATTGATAGCACTCTTAGGTCGGTAAAATCTTAAATTTTGATCATTTTTAGGTGATCTGATTATTGGCCTCGAATGATGGGTTCTCATTTGTCCCTTCTTTTTTAAGCCTTCCATCAGATGATTGTCTGAAAATGACGTTGGAACAAGATTTTTCATTGTTCTTTTTCCTAATTTTCGAGACCTAATTTCCAGTCTCATCTTCGGGGTTGACATATTTCGCACAGGAAAAAGCCACAACTTGTGGCAAATATTAGGAAGACAATTAAAAAAATACTTTTGGAATTAAATAAATATAAATATATCTGTCTTGAATGAGGATAACACATTTGCCACAAGTTGTGTTTTATTCCTGTGCGTATTGTGCCAACCCTGAAGATGAGACTGGAAATTAGGTCTCGAAAATTCGGAAAAAGACCAATGGAAAATCTGGTTCCAACGTCATTTTCAGACAATCAGCTGATGGAAGGCTTAGCAAAGAAGGAACAAGCGAGAACCCATCGATCAAGGCCAATAATCAGAGCACCTGAATATGTTCAATATTCAGGATTTTACCGACCTATGGGTGCTATCAATTGTCCCGCACAAGAAAAATGCGGTCAAATCCACAACAAGAAGGACAGTACTGCGCAAAAGGATTCAACATTTAAGTACTACTTAAATCATAATTAACCGTTTGGTCTTCATTTGAGTTGTTCAAAAGTTTTAAAAATGTAAATTTGAGCCATTTCAACATATTTAGATCTAAGAGTTAAATTGGGCTAATGGGTTATTTTTGTGAATTTTTATGTGTATAAGTGTGGAAACATTTTTTGTTGGCATTTATTGGAGTACTCAATTTGACCTTATAAATCTTCTGTTCGGTGCAGTCACTTGCGTTGCACTGTTGACTACGCGTACACTTCTGTTTATTTGACACCTCATCTGTTTTTCAGGCCTCTTATGCAATTGCGTGTTTGTTTTACTTCTGGCTGTTTATATTTACTCTCGGTCGCTATTGCAATTAACCTCTTGTACCGTCCTATTATTCCACATTAGGAGATTGTACCGTCCTATTATTCCACATTAGGACATTGCACCGTCATATTATTCCACATTCTTTGACCAAATATATAGTGGTTAAAGGGCGTAATACCGGCTCCTACTGATGAGTCGCCAGTAAGCACGAAACGAATGTGCATGAGATTATACTTTCCGTTCATGCTGCCTTTGGTTTATCCTTCTGGTCACAACTGAACTAATTTGTTACTAGGTTCGCAAAACCTAATACATACTTGCATATATATTAGTTCTTCGCAACAAAAAGTATTTAACTGTAATATATTGAATTGAATGATGTCATGCTTACCGCGAAATGATAACTGATATCGATCAAGGCCAGAGTGTATGGATTTACTGAGTAACAGGTGTTCGAAATTGTTGTAATTTCACTTCCTGTGAACTATAAGTATAAATTGATATCCATCAGGGTTGGTATCATGTACCGACCTGAAACTATAGTGTTTGTACCATGTACCTTTTCGGTACAATAATGTTATTTCTGTTACACAACACACAGCTATAGTGTTAGTATCCCTTACAGACCTTCGGTATATATTATATAGTGTGAGTTAGCGTTGAAGTCGGATTGTCGTTGACTTTAGATGATGTTAGCTTCACTATTGCAGGTTTACACGTTCGTCTCGGAGATTGTACCGTCCTATTATTCCACATTCTTTGACAAAATATATAGTAGTTAAATGGCGTAATACCGGCTCCTACTGATGAGTCGCCAGTAAGCACAAAACGAATGTGCATGAGATTATACTTTCCGTTCTAATACATACTTGCATTTAAATTTCTTGTTGGTTAATAGCAAGTGTCTCATATTGCCTTATAAAGTACTGAAATCGTTTTTATTTTCTTGTGGCATGTATTGAATATGTGATATTTTATAGCAAACTTCCTTTCTGGTATTAGACGTTCGCTTGTGAACTTCTGAAGGAAGTTTTGATTGATGCGGCTGCTCGGCTGTATTTTTATCTTGCCTACGTAACTACTGTTGCAACTACATTCCAATTTGTAGACGATTGGTTATTGAGATGACATCAGAAGCTGATATTTCTCTTATGACTCGCTGTGCATGAAAAATGGTATTAAACGTTGAATTGGTAAATTAGCTTGTGTTACTCAATTTAGTCTTCTCATCATGATTATTGCCGACAATTCTCCTCGATATTAAAAACTGAGATACACATATCTTTTATTATTGTCTGCTGTTGGATGCTGTCTGTTTTTCATGTTAACGTAATATCCCTTTCAATTTAGGGACCTCTTCCTCAATTTTGTAACCAGAACAGATACTCCTTATACGGTTGGCCAGATTTTTCACAAAGTTCAACATGTACGAATCTATCCACTGCGCCACCCTGCTGTGTGCGTTCTGGTGGTGCGTTGAATAATCACAATTTACTGGAGGAATAGGCGTTCAGAAATAGTTGTAATTCTCAATTTCGGTGAACTTTAGCACAAATTGATATCCATCAGGTTGGTATCATGTACCGACTCGGAATACATAGTGTTAGTACCATGTACCTTTTCGGTACAATAATGTTGGTATCGTTTACTAACAAAATAGCCATAGTGTTAGTATCCTTTACAGACTCGGTATATATATTATATAGTGTGAGTTAACATTGAAGTCGCATTGTCGTTGACTTTAGATGATGTTAGCTTCACTATTGCAGGTTTACACATTCGTCTAGGAGATATGTGCACGTCCTATTATTCCACATTCTTCGACCAAATATATAGTGGTTAAAGGAGCGTAATACCGGCTCCTACTGATGAGTCGCCAGTAAGCACGAAACGAATGTGCATGCGATTATACTTTCCGTTCATGCTGTCTTTGGTTTATCCTTCTGGTCTAAATGAACTAATTTGTTACTAGGTTCGCAACACCTAATACATACTTGAATAATCACAAACTCCGAAGTAAATATGCTCCAGTTCGTGCCCCATTTATGGCCAAATTCTGTCCAGTACTTGAAGAGTTCCCAATAAGGAAGATATCGGTCTACTATCTGAATGGACTTTACCTTCTTGTACGGTGTTTGGTTTACTGACAAATGCATATATAATAGGATCGATGTTTATTTCAGGCTCGACGACTGGTTAAATACAATGGGATTGGTGTTTACTTCAAGCTCGCAAACTTGATTTAAAGAATTGTTAACACCACCCGCGCAATCAATTATTCTTTAAATTGTATTGCCTATATATGTATGTATGGCAGAAAGCTGCAAACAGTTAATGTTCGTGACTGCATAGAAATTGTGCAGCCGACATTTCCAGTCAAGTTCAATGTATGCGAGACTGCTAGAGGTGAGAGCCGCATATCTAAATTTGATTTCCATAGATATTCAATGCGGTTTGATCTTCGATAGTCAGTTTGCCGTCGTACTCTGATGATGATCATGGAAGGTAGAAACGCGTCAGTGCGTTGCAGCTGGCGGTAGTTTTGTTATGTTGTTCGACGACTGGTTAAATACAATGGGATTGGTGTTTACTTCAAGCTCGCAAACTTGATTTAAAGAATTGTTACCACCACCCGCGCAATCAATTATTCTTTAAATTGTATTTCCTATATATGTATATGTGGCGAAAGCTGCAAACAGTTAATGTTCGTCAGACTGCATAGAAATTGTGCAGCCGACATTTCCAGTCAAGTTCAATGTATGCGAGACTGCTAGAGGTGAGAGCCGCATATCTAAATTTGATTTCATATATATTCAATGCGGTTTGATCCTCGATAGTCAGTTTGCCGTCGTACTCTGATGATGATCATGGAAGGTCGAAACGCGTCAGTGCGTTGCAGCTGGCGGTAGTTTATGTTATGTTGTTCGACGACTGGTTAAATACAATGGGATTGGTGTCCACTTCAAGCTCGCAAACTTGATTTAAAGAATTGTTACCACCACCCGCGCAATCAATTATTCTTTAAATTGTATTGCCTATATATGTATATGTGGCGAAAGCTGCCAAAGACAGTTAATGCATTCGTGACTGCATAGAAATTGTGCAGCCGACATTTTCGCAGTCAAGTTCAATGTATGCGAGACTGTTAGAGGTGAGAGCCGCATATCTAAATTCTTGATTTCCATACATATTCAATGCGGTTTGATCCTCGATAGTCAGTTTGCCGTCGTACTCTGGATGATGATCATGGCAGAAGGTCGAAATGCGCGTCAGTGCGTTGCAGCTGGCGGTAGTTCTTGTTATGTTGTTCGACGACTAGTCAATACAATGGGATTGGTGTTTACTTCAAGCTCGCAAACTTAATTTAAAGAAATGTTACCACCACCCGCGCAATCAATTATTCTTTAAATTTCTTATTTCCTATATATGTATATGTGGCGAAAGCTGCAAACAGTTAATGTTCGTGACTGCATAGAAATTGTGCAGTCGACATTTCCAGTCAAGTTCAATGTATGCGAGACTGCTAGAGGTGGAGAGAGCCGCATATCTAAATTTCTGATTTCCATATATATTCAATGCGGTTTGATCATCGATAGTCAGTTTGCCGTCGTACTCTGATGATGATCGTGGAAGGACGAAACGCGTCAGTGCGTTGCAGCTGGCGGTAGTTTTGTTATGTTGTTCAACGACTGGTTAAATACAATGGGATTGGTGTTTACTTCAAGCTCGCAAACTTGATTTAAAGAATTGTTACCACCACCCGCGCAATCAATTATTGTTTAAAATTGTATTTCCTATATATGTATATGTGGCGAAAGCTGCAAACAGTTAATGTTCGTGACTGCATAGAAATTGTGCAGCCGACATTTCCAGTCAAGTTCAATGTATGCAAGACTGCTAGAGGTGAGAGCCGCATATCTAAATTTGATTTCCATATATATTCAATGCGGTTTGATCCTCGATAGTCAGTTTGCCGTCGTACTCTGATGATGATCATGGAAGGTCGAAACGCGTCAGTGCGTTGCAGCTGGCGGTAGTTTTGTTATGTTGTTCGATGACTGGTTAAATACAATGGGATTGGTGTTTACTTCAAGCACGCAAACTTGATTTAAAGAATTGTTACCACCACCCGCGCAATCAATTATTCTTTAAATTGTATTGCCTATATATGTATATGTGGCGAAAGCTGCAAACAGTTAATGTTCGTGACTGCATAGAAATTGTGCAGCCGACATTTCCAGTCAAGTTCAATGTATGCGAGACTGCTAGAGGTGAGAGCCGCATATCTAAATTTGATTTCCATATATATTCAATGCGGTTTGATCCTCGATAGTCAGTTTGCCGTCGTACTCTGATGATGATCATGGAAGGTCGAAACGCGTCAGTGCGTTGCGGCTGGCGGTAGTTTTGTTATGTTGTTCGACGACTGGTTAAATACAATGGGATTGGTGTTTACTTCAAGCACGCAAACTTGATTTAAAGAATTGTTACCACCACCCGCGCAATCAATTATTCTTTAAATTGTACAAAACAATGTCTTTGAACGAAAATAAACTTTATAGAAAGAATAACTAAATGTAAATGTTACAGGCCTTAGAAACTGGCGATTTACTAGATGGCCATTTATCGCCTTTAAACCTAATCATACTGGTGTAAAGACACTTATATGTGGATCGAGACTAGAGTATACGGCTTTGTTTGATTAGAAAGTATACAGAATTGGTTGTTCTTATTCTCCAAAAACACTGTGTTGGTTTTATTCCCTAATATTGTACATGTTATATATTTTGAGTTGGTTTTGAAGTTGCTTTGCCGAAAAAAATATGACCTTCCAAATAACCCACATTTATTGATCAAATATATAATTGATTTATGGCGTAGTACCGACTCCTGCTGACGAGTCGTGAACAAACATAAAATACATGTTCACACGATGTTGTGTTCTTTGTTCATGCTGACTCTGGTGTGCCTTTCTGGTTCTTTTTTAACTAATTTCTTACAAGGTAAGCAATGCCTAATATAAAATTGCGAAATACTGGTAACTAAATTGAATCAAGGATAACTTGAAAACAAGCAAATTTTTCCATGCTAGCTACAGCGAACGTACAGTTTTATTAATAATTATAGCATTTGATTTTTGTGTTATTGTGGATAGTATTACGTATACCCATGACAATTTGGCCGTTTATGCGGATTCCCTCAGTGTTCACAATTATTGTTTCATCCAATCTTTTCTTAATTACCTTAACTCTCAATTGATATAGTCATCGATGTTGACAATATCCTGACCAACCATTCAAAGCTATAAAAAGAATCTATTTTTACTAGGCACAAACGCTTAATTTTTCATCTATTATTTCCGGGGATTGGCTCATGTAAAGCGCGTCTCATTGATAAAATCAATTTACATAATATTTTGTATTTCTTATTCACTTCTGAAGCTCGGCTGCTATATGTATTATTCCCATGATTCTGTTTGATCTTAACTCTTGTACTTGTGCGTGTATTTTCTATTATACTCACGTCAGTCCTAACTAGGGCCATTGGAGCGTTCTCGGCCTCAGAGGTAACCACTCTGACATATTCCGCCCTCATGAGGCGGTCTTAGCACATCGCTTTAGCGATCAAGTGCCACAGTGCGCGGCCCGTCGGGCGTGTTGATAAAAATGTTGTGTTCTGCACCCACTTTGACCACCCGATACAAACCATCATTAACAGCGGTGTCCCTGCGTTTCATTCCAAATTGGCATTAGTTGTGTTTGTATGGGCTCCGGTTCGACCCATTGCACTGTTTGTCTTTCTTGCTGCAGAGGTAAAGAAATTTGCAGAGTCAACGCTTTATATTTTTATTTTCCTTATGCTTTGAATTTTTCGTGTATTCACGTCATCCCTTAATAGAGCCATTTGTACATACTCGGCCTCAAAAGTGGTCAGTTCATCAAACCGTCAATGTAAATCTACTAACAGCGACATGCAAGACTACTACTCAGTTTTAGATAAAGAAAACGCTCTGCGCAAGGTGGAAAACAAGAAGAGCGATAAAAAAATTTAAATTCAACAATTTACTATCATAGAACATTTTAAATTGAAATTCGATACGTTGAATTACATAAGTGCGTATCTGTCTTGTGATTAACAGAATTGTTTCCAGCTAAATACTGTTTGTTGCGAAGACCTAATATATATGCAAGTATGTATTAGGTGTTCTAATATATATGCAAGTATGTATTAGGTGTTACTAGGTTCGCAACACCTAATACATACTTGCATACTTGTTTCCAGCTAGTTTGTTTGATGGAAGTATTTTGGGTACCACTTTCGGTATCTTTCCTCTGTTCAAAAGTCATAACAGGTCTTTTGAACAAACTATTAAAGCAAGTATGATATTTCCTTTAGCCGTTTCATTTATACTTCTGACTAATTAATAACATAATAGATAACTGAAGATACTGTGGTTGATTTTTAATTTAGTCTTTGCATAAATTGGCCTATTTATTCTATCTATAAATATTTTTTTAAATATCATATCCTAATCGACCCACTTTCCAGATATTTCCATGCGAAAATGATTAAATCTGCATGGACCTCACACTCAAACCACTTATAGTCAATTGACACCTAATCAATATAAGTACATAATGCATAAATGTAGTAGCTATGATAGAACATGAGATATTAGCCGTATATTGGTTTCAGAACATTAATTAGTGTTGTGTTGCTGATACAATCACATGAAATAATCGTGCAAAAATGTTCATCTAATAAAACGAACTAAATTATTTAGATATTATAAATTTATTTTGTTTTCTCTGCAAATGGATATTTATATTGACAGTAAAATCAAACAGCGCACAAATTAAGCAAACACAAATCAGCATCTCGAGTGGTTTCTTCCTTTTTTAATACTCATTAAGTAGTCACAAGATTTTCCGCGGTTGGAATTTGAAGCTAGGGCGCTTAGTTGAACTTCCTACAACATATGCTTTGCCCCGACCGAAGCCGCATATTACATGCAATTTTTCAATAAAATACCAACTTTTTTGGACAGTCTTTCTTTCAGGTACGGAAATGAAAGCAAGGGTGATAGACTTTAGGAGCGCGTTTCGGTTGCTGAAGGTAACTTTGGCCACTAACATCTGGGCAGATAGTGCTCATCAGCCATGGTTTACAGACCATCTAAGAGAAGAAAAACTCCAAACGTAAACCGTCACCATTAGGAATTGGCGACATAGTGTTATTTTTCAGCCCATACATAAATATGAGCAATAAAATCTATCTATACTTCATCTGCCGTCACACATGAGAAACTGTCACCTTGTCCGCTTGGTCGTGCAGAGTGATTAAGCGAAATCGGTCTACTTCAAACACCTTTAATTCCGATTCTGCCTCTTTTCTTTCTCTTTGCTTACTTCAATCTACGCGTTATTGGCTTCGAAACTCTGGTTCCATGGATTGATCTCAAGCCGGTAAATTGAGCGTCTATGTTATCCTTAGCTCACGAACTAAAGCTTGATTAACTGAATGGATCCCTGTAAAGTCAATTTTGTGCGGCATGCTTAAATATATTTACTGAAAGCAATGCAAGAAACCTTCTTCAACGTTGCCTTTTCATTTTATTTGCATATGCTCGCACTAATTGTGGCATAGACGACAGCAAGGGCGCTTTTTACTCAGACCTAAGCTCAACTAAGAAGCTCGAGAAGTTCAGATATAGTCCAGATTATGGGTACCATGAATGCTCAAGCTGGTTGTAAATACATTTTCAGCTCGGTGCGCAACGATAATGATGAGCAATTGTTGGATAGCTACGTGGAAAATAGATTATACACCAGTAATACTCTTTTCAGACGTAGTTTAAGACGTTGCGCCACATGGCTTCCTCCAGCCCCCCGGCCAACGGTGAACTCGAATAGATCACGTGGCAATTAGGTATAGATGGCGTGGTTGCATCCAGGATTGTCGTTTGATGTTTTATCCAACTATTTTACTTCGCTGTGGATTTGACCGCATTTATCTTGTGCGGGACAATAGATAGCACTCTTAGGTCGGTAAAATCTGGAATTTTGATCGTTTCCAGTTGCTCTGCTTATTGGCTACGATTGATGGGTTCTCACTTGTTCCTTCTTTTTTAAGCCTTTTATCAGCTGATTGACTGAAAATGACGTTGGATCAAGATTTTCCATTGTTCTTTGCCCAATATTTCCAGACGTCATTTCCAGTCTCATCTTCAGGGTTGACACAATATGCACAGGAGCAAAGCACAACTAATATTCTATTTGTTCTCTACTCTATCCGTGAAAATGCCCGGTCAAATGTGCATAGTTGAACTCATTTGATATTTCCAAGCACACATAATCCACACGCTTATATATATATATATATATATATATATATATATATATATATATATATATATATATATATATATATATATATATAACGAATCGTGAAAGGCAATCAATACCTAGATTAATTTTATTATAGCTCCCTAATTGCTTTTCTTTTGCATGTAACCGATAAATGTAAATGGTTTGTACACCAGTCTTAATTCACTTACAGCTATCAGCTAACCGGACTTAACATTCGATTTTCAGTTTCGTAATTTAATACTGAGTGTGTTATACAAAATTACATTTTAAAATATAGAGATAAAATTGCAAGTGTGGTGTCAACATATTTGAAGACAAAATTGTATAAACTAGTTGTCATAACGTGGTTCAGAGTATAAGAATGCAAATTAGTGTGAGAGATGCTCTCATACGCTGTTTTAGGGTGTTTCCGTCACCTACAGACAAATTCGTGTTCAAGCTCAAAGAAGTATAGTATTTAAAATGGCAAAAGTTATTATCGCTACAATATTTAATTGATTAGAATGTACGTCGTATAAACAGTATCTCTTGCAGAAGCCTGCCTGTTAGAGCGGATACCTCTCAGAATAAATACAATACAAGACGCGAAAAATTAGATGTCCTGCACCATGGGATTCAAACTAGCAAATGTCAATAAGCCATAATTGTCTAAACTACTTCACTGAACCCTGTTTTCTGCTAGACTCCCACACGTTTTTGACTAACCGAGTGTCTCTTGATTTGTGCGAGTATGGTGCACCATGATAAAATGACTGATATCACGAATAATAGTATCCGGCCGAGAAATGGCAGACCTGAGTGTATGATTCAAATAAGTTGCGCTTCAATGTTGTTTTGAACTCATTGGCAACATAAAGACGGTGTTGCCTTTCATTCGCCGTGTGGCTGGCAGTAAACACCTCGTGAATATTATGAACCACGTTGCGATCTGTTAGTTGTTCAACAGATTCCAAGTTTTGAAGTGCTTTGATCTTAGTACATATAGCAAACGAATCCTTAGGCTTTATCTGTTTCCTTTATATTGCTCCAAACACTACTTTTTGCGCTATAGACTATAGCCACTGGTTGACCAGCAAAAGCATAGGCGTCCTTGAAGACATTCTGCACAAATGTATCCGTTTTTTGTGCACGGAAATTGGCGCACTGAAAATCGCTCTCGGGCTACTCAATATAAATGAAACAGTGCTCTAATCGATGACATGTGCTTCAAACTAGATTTCTTTATGGTATTGGTTATGCGTTAGAATTATATGCCAAATTATTGAAATCAAGTCTGCGAGCTAGAAATAATCACTAAGCTAATGTTGCACTTAATCCGTTGCTCAAAATAGCAACACTTTTATTAATTATAAGTGATGCACTAAATGTCGCAACGCGTTGGTACGTATAACTCTCAGTAATGTTTTTATGACACGCAACTGCTTTATTTCATGTTTGAAAGCTTAATTTAAAAATTGTTAACACCTTTTATGTAGACAACTATTGATTATCACATATTTTTAAAATCGTAAATATTTTATGCAATTCATAGGTCTGCACGCGTAAAATAATTCAGCATGAAACGTGTCTTCGTAAGAAAGCCAAATGTCTTCCTCGCGTTAGCCGGCATCCTATGTTTGGCTAGCATTGTGTATCTGATGCATAGCATTGATTTAAGTACACCATCGTCACATGAGCAGAAGATGCTGCTGGTGCCACATCTGGGAGATAAGAAGTCGATTGGTATGTGGTGGAAAGCGCATGATAGTGAACTATTTTCTGTGAGGCCGGTACCAGATGAGGTCAAAGAGGCGCATCAGCCGATTAGCTTCGTTCTACCTTTACCGAACATTCAGCATGCTGGCAGTGATATTGCTCCGAAAGGTTCAAACTCCTTTTGGTCTAAATCAACCGGAAAACATTTGGCGGAGAAAAGCAAAAGCAATGATGTCAACATTGTGAAACCAATTGAAGGAGATAAAACCAAAGTCAAGATTACCGCTGCACTCTCTGAAGCCGGAGTAGTGCAGGATTCTCTTGCGAATATGGTGAAAGAAAAGAAGGGTTTCATCGCTCCTCCAGTGAGTTTTACTGTTTTTTAGCTGTTGAGTGATTGCTGAAACTTGGCCTAATAAATGCGTGGCGTTAAGTTCTTTGAAGTTTAGCCCTTTGATATGCCTAGTAATTTATTATGCATCATTGCAAGCGTTGTAATCTCAATTAGCGCGACCAGACATGACTCAAGTTTACTTACTAATGCTTGAATTGCACGCAAAGAAAAAGTAAAGTTTCATATGAACCAGACAGTAATGTTCAAGTTGTCTTGGGGATATCTGATCCGAGTAGGATGGCTCCTCTTTTCGCTTGAGATTAAAAATTACTTTTTTTTGATAACTATTGAACATTTTTGATAACTAAATAAATATGGTTTTCTGTGTAAATGGGACATATCAGCTAAACTGAATAAATACACCTGTTGCTCATTTGACTCTTATGCAAAGGAATCTTAGTTGGAAAGAAGATCAATCTCGTAGACTATAGCTTGGTCCTTATTTTACAAGACGGCGATAGTAACCGTGGTTTCCATTTTGGCTTTTACCAATGACACACTGGATCTTATTAAAACTACTTTACAACTTCGCCACCAGAACGACAAAAGATGTCAATTCAAATTCATTGTCAGTTTAAGCTTTTACATGAACTTCGTGGTAGTTACTGGAAGCACTAAATTATATTTACTTAAAATTATTTTTTTTCTGTTGTATAAATTAGATTAAACGAATTAAGTCATATTATTTCGAAAAATCATACTTTATAAATCAACCTATTTAGAATGTTTCAGGTTTCGCATACAACTTTTTCCCTATCTGTACGTACCGATTCTTTCATTTATACGATTGTATATACCAATATGTATGTAAATAGCATGTCACTGTACATTGTCTATTTTTTGTATTTTACTCTTAAATTTTTTGGATTATATTTTTAGTGTGACATATCTTTATTAGTGGCCATTTTGTTGAGTTAAGAATAGTGTTCATTTTTAGTTAGTCAGTCAATTTTTCTAGAGCTATCTTTTTTGTCTTATTGGACGCAAACGCATACATTTTCTTTGCGGTTGTTGCTCGGTTCTTTATTCGTCCGTGCATTTTTGGTGTTAACCAAGCAATAAGGACCAATAACTCGTGAATGCACTGATCAGACAGCAATAGATTAGACGTCTATTCTGAATATTTGCTGAGTTTTATTTTATCTGAAACTGTTCTATATGATATGCTGTTTTGTTCTATCTGATTGAGTTTTATTTTCGCTGTTATATGATGACTGAATTGAATAGTTGAGAGACAATGAACATTCGGATATAGCATACGCTGGTAGAACCTATACTTAGTTTTGTTTTTGAAAATAGCAAATTTACAACAGAACTTGTCAATTTCAAGTAGTACGAAATAATCAGGGGCTTTAAACTAACAGCGTGGTGTGATTCGCCACATTTGTGCTGTCAATTTAAACTAAATATTGCATACTTTAATAGGTGAAATTCAACAGTTAGACAGTAAAATCTTCTCTCAAGCCAAACCTGTATGTGAGATTCCTGGATGATATGTTTATAATTTGGAAATGCTGGTGATAATGAGTTAAATAAATTTCTCGAATTAGCCAACCAGTTAGGTGAGTTAAAATTTTCATTGAAAAAAAGAGAATATTGATGAATTACCTTTTATGGGTGTAAAAATAAAATGGGATGGTCCCAGATTGGAAATAGATATTTTTAGAAAAGAGACTTATTCGGGACTCCTTCATAATTTCTTCACAAATCACCTATATGGAATGTAAATAGGCTTTCGTAAATCCATGATATTAAGGAGTCTTAGAATAGTGGATTTGAAAAATAGAGAAATGGAAATAAAGAGGTTAAGAGAAATATTCGATAGATTTGTTAAATTAGATGTTGCTGAGATTTAATGGTAATATAATAAACAAAGTAAAAAAGGAAACAGAACTGGATAAGCACAAAATTATGGTATTACCTGATTCAAAATTGAGCAGAAAAATCAGAATAATAGCAACTAAGTACAATATTAAAACAGTTGTAAGACATTTGCTTAGTATAGGCAATAAACTACCTAACCAAGAAGAAAGAGTAGAACCCTTTGAGACATCAGGAGTATATTCGATACCTTGCAAAGATTGCAATCTGAGGTATATAGGCAAAACCATACGACCGATAAAGTTTCGTAGAGGAGAACTCAAGACTGCCTGCAAATATGGATACATTCAAAGATCAGACCTAGCTAGGCATTCAAAGGAAACGGACCATGAAATAGACTAGGAGGGATGCAAACTCATCGCGTTATTCAACCGCAACAGATTAACTAGACTAATTAGAGAGTCGATTGAAATAAAATCAGGGAAAGATGTAATGAATGTAACATCGGTAGAAAAATCATTAGGCCCAATATTTAATGAAGCATTTTCTAGGGTCAGAAAACGGGAGGCAGCGGAACCTGAATTAAGTGGGAACCTAAGTAAGAAACCTCGCTTATAGAAAACTGATTGCGAATGACCTATACCAATATCAATTCCTATATACTTATCTTTCTCAATAAAATGTTCCAGAAGATGGTATACAGATTTAGCAATGGTTAGGAGATAGGACATTAGATTAGAGACATTTGACTCACACTGTTGCTTATATTTATATATATATTATATATTTTTAATGTATTTTAATAATAATAATGTGTGAATATCGTAATAAATGAATAATAAGTGGTACTAAAGAAGATATTCAGGGTTTACAGTTAATAAGAGTCTCTTAAAGAGGAAATCAAAATGTGGGAGATAGACGTGATATATAGCATAGTAGCTCTATACCGTAAGATAGAAATGTTATAAATTCTATATGAACATAATATATTATACATAAGGATAATATTTATATATTAATATATATAAATATTAAATAATATATCATATTAATAATATAGTATAAATAATTTAATATAAATATAATAATGAACATTGATAATACATGATATATGACATATACTTATATATATATATATATATATATATATATATATATGATATTATATAATATCATATTTATATAATTTGTATATATTTATATATATATTGATAAATATAATAATATAAATAATATTGTAATATAATCAATATGAACTGTGTGAATAAATAAATAACTATTAATTAAATAATAAAATATATAGAAATATATAAAAATATATAAATATAAATATATATATATATATATATATATATATATTATATATAGGATTAGAGATATTGGACTCACACTGTTGCTCTATATTTATATATATGTTTTTATACATATTGATATGTATTTTATATATTGATATAAGGTGTGACTAACGTAATAAATAAATAATAATAATAGAAAATATTCATGGTTAACAGCTACCAATTGTCCATATATATATATATATATATATATATATATATATATATATATATATATATATATATATATAAGGGTGTTACGATATTATATTTACATATATATGTATATAGGTATAATGATTTATTTTAGTCATATGAGCATATATTCTTATGCAATTATTTCTAGGAGTTGCTTAACTTCGCATTGTGCTTACTATTAGTTTTGAAAACCATTAGTTTGTCCATACTCTCTCTTCCTTTCTCTCTTTATTTTTGACCTAAGCGTCGCTATGACATTCACTCTCTTTCCATCTAGGTAACTTGCTGCACCATATTTGAACTAATTTGTTACTACGTGCGCAATACCTCATACGCCATTGTATACATTAGAGTTCCCGGCTTAAAATAAAATACAGTATTTGACAGTCAAGGTTTTTGTTTTATCAGTTTTGAATTTTGATTACCGTGACATAGTAACAGTACAGTTATAACAAAAAAGGTTCGATACTTTCTCTCCCCTACAACATTCTGCACACGAGATGAGATTATGTATACCGGGAATTTGAGATAGCTGAAATTATACTGAGGTAAGGATTGGTCTGCTAATTACAAATAGTTGTATATATATATATATATATATATATATATATATATATATATATATATATATATATATATATATTTAGATTTAGTTGTTGGGTGAGGGCATTCATGTGCGCTAGACATATGCATATATTGAGTTTAGTTACTGAGACAAATTCTATGTTTAAAACCAGTGGTGAGTCAAAAAAATAAAATATAAATAGAACGGTTTCGGAACGAGGTTACCACATTTGCTTAAATCTGCTATTGTGAGTATTGTGCTGTGTATATATGTGATAATTGGCCTGAAGATGGAACGGGGATTTCCGTTCCGAAACGTTGCCAGTAAACAAAGATGTGATAGAACCGCATTTCCATTGGGACGAATACAAACTCAGCCCGATCGAAGACAAAACGAAATTGGAAATTGTGATCAATCGGATCTTCGACGAAACTTAAACAACAATTGATTGCGCGGGTGGTGGTAACAATTCTTTAAATCAAGTTTGCGTGCTTGAAGTAAACACCAATCCCATTGTATTTAACCAGTCATCGAACAACATAACAAAACTACCGCCAGCTGCAACGCACTGACGCGTTTCGACCTTCCATGATCATCATCAGAGTACGACGGCAAACTGACTATCGAGGATCAAACCGCATTGAATATATATGGAAATCAAATTTAGATATGCGGCTCTCACCTCTAGCAGTCTCGCATACATTGAACTTGACTGGAAATGTCGGCTGCACAATTTCTATGCAGTCACGAACATTAACTGTTTGCAGCTTTCGCCACATACACATATATAGGCAATACAATTTAAACAATAATTGATTGCGCGGGTGGTGGTAACAATTCTTTAAATCAAGTTTGCGGCTTGAAGTAAACACCAATCCCATTGTATTTAACCAGTCATCGAACAACATAACAAAACTACCGCCAGCTGCAACGCACTGACGCGTTTCGACCTTCCATGATCATCATCAGAGTACGACGGCAAACTGACTATCGAGGATTAAACCGCATTGAATATATATGGAAATCAAATTTAGATATGCGGCTCTCACCTCTAGCAGTCTTGCATACATTGAACTTGACTGGAAATGTCGGCTGCACAATTTCTATGCAGTCACGAACATTAACTGTTTGCAGCTTTCGCCACATATACATATATAGGAAATACAATTTAAACAATAATTGATTGCGCGGGTGGTGGTAACAATTCTTTAAATCAAGTTTTATGATGATCCTGGAAGGTCGAAACGCGTCAGTGCGTTGCAGCTGGCGGTAGTTTTGTTATGTTGTTCGATGACTGGTTAAATACAATGGGATTGGTGTTTACTTCAAGCACGCAAACTTGATTTAAAGAATTGTTACCACCACCCGCGCAATCAATTATTGTTTAAATTGTATTGCCTATATGTGTATATGTGGCGAAAGCTGCAAACAGTTAATGTTCGTGACTGCATAGAAATTGTGCAGCCGACATTTCCAGTCAAGTTCAATGTATGCAAGACTGCTAGAGGTGAGAGCCGCATATCTAAATTTGATTTCCATATATATTCAATGCGGTTTGATCCTCGATAGTCAGTTTGCCGTCGTACTCTGATGATGATCATGGAAGGTCGAAACGCGTCAGTGCGTTGCAGCTGGCGGTAGTTTTGTTATGTTGTTCGATGACTGGTTAAATACAATGGGATTGGTGTTTACTTCAAGCACGCAAACTTGATTTAAAGAATTGTTACCACCACCCGCGCAATCAATTATTGTTTAAATTGTATTTCCTATATATGTATATGTGGCG